>JWZT01001075.1:8605-24376 GCA_000827895.1 Thelohanellus kitauei | reverse complement strand
AATTTATTCTATGAACAAGCCTAGAAATCCGATATACTGATTAAAAATTAATATATGGTATTGTATGATAAACATTGTCATATTTTTACATATACTTCGTTTTGGTTAACTTCAAAAAGGTGTCTGTGAAATTATATATCGAAGAATGCATGTATAAAAATGCAAAAATTTGGTCATTTATTTAATTTGTGAAGATACATCTAAAAATAAACTTGACACATCATGATTTCAACAATTAAATATTTTTATAAAGGATCTATCTAAAAAAAGGAGATTGGCGTAAAAGGTAATATGAAATGTTAAGAAAAATAATGAATTATATAGAAAAATAAAATACAAATAAATATTTTGATTTTCAAAAATGTCGCTAAAAGCTGTTATTATCAAAATATTTTTGTAAAATAATCTTTATATTAATTCCACTGAATTAAAATATTAACCAATCATTTGTATTTAAAGCTAGGCACAAAAAATTTCAAATTTTATTTTAGATGTATAATCATAAATAGATTAGAGAAAAAGTATAGATAAATGTAAAATAAATGTTTTATTATTTGTTCCTGACGAGGATCTTAAGATTCGCATAATATTTACAACTAATAGTGAAGAAATCTTTTTTTATTGGTGTTGATGTCAGTGGCGAATTTCTTATTCAGGGTAATCAGATTATCATAAAATGAAATATCGAAAAATGTCAGCCATATTCTAACGTTCTTTATACATATAAAAATATAAAATGGTATTGGACGAGATTTTCTGTGAGTTAATTATTATATCGTGAATAGTTACGTTTACTATACCTTGCACATAAATTAAACTCAAATTAAATGTACCAATCAAAAATAACAGTTCATTTATATTGGGCTTTTATATAAAGTATTCACAAGAATCTACGAAACATTTCTCGTTCGTAAATTTATCATATTGATAAATTTTAACTTCCTGTTCTTTAGATGTTATGATTATTATTTCCTTAATGATTTTTTAGAGGAATATTTTTGCAAAGTCAACATTTCTTGACAACAAAATTTCTTATTCACGTTATCAGACTTTAAAATATATGTCAATACTAAAATTGCTAATATTTTTGGGTATGTGTAAAAGCGAAATCAAATTAATAAATCTTAAAACAAATTCCATTGGTCATAGGTATCAATGCTATGTATTTGTTCTTTATAATCGTGAATTCATGTATTCATTTTACGGCTTGCTACTTAAAGGCGATTATTTACATTTGTTTAAAAAAATATTCCAGCTCTGATTATTGTAAGAAATTCATTCGCCAACTCGATGTAAAAAATATACGCTGTTTGTGTTATTTATAAACTAAGGCACAGGTTCAAATAGTGTTGTCGGTGGATCCCCAGATGTTTGCACTGCGCTTTCGAAAGTGTTAGAGGACAAACCCACACGTGTTGTGATTTTTCTATGCAGTAAAGTATACATTAATTTTGGAATTAGTAGTAAATATATTGGTGATTTTTGATGTTTCAGGCACATGCTACATGGTTCAGAATTGAAAACTTGTCTGTTGCCTCTTTATGATGAATATGAATATCTGTTAGACTCCACGCTAGTTGTGATATCCTTAGTTTGAGTTCAATCATTTCATGTTGTCAATTTTTCTTGATTAATGAGCTCTAGTGCTAAATTTAAATCATCCAGAATGCCGAAAAAATCTATTAGTTTGATAAATATGGTTATACGTTGATTTATCCATATTTGTAAATATACACTGTTCAAGTCTTGTTAACATGGATAAATTTATGAAGAACTCTTATCAGAAACCGGAATATACTGATTATCACACAAACAAAAAGTGATGACTAATAAAATGCCGCAAGTATGAGTTAGGATGTTTTTCATTCGGATTCACCACAGCGTGAAACTATGCGCACAAACCTGTTTATGTCTTTCGTTTGAATAAATTTTTGAAAGATGTGTTAAAGCCTGCGAAACTGAAGCGACATTTTAGTATAATGGATCCTGATGCTGATAGTAAACAGATGTAAATCTTTAAGAGGCTAGACGAGCTGTCTCAAAAAAAAGCAATTTGATGACTTGCATAATGGTCAAGGTTAAATCTTTTTAGCGTAGTATTTTTGTGCATTACAAACAACGATTTCGAAAAAAATCTGATGCAACAACTGAAGAGATAATTGTATGGGGAGAAGTAGATATGAGTGTGGTCGATACAGGAATTTATGACAGTGAACATAAAACTGTTTCTGTCTGATAACATAGTCAGTAGACGAATAACTCACATCACTTTCGATGTTCTCTATTACCTTATTACAGGCTTTCAACATATCAGATTCACATTACAGCTAATGAAAGTACATATTGCAACTGATACTCGATTTCTGGTTAATGTTGAATACTGGATCCAGAGGTAATTTCGTACGAGATTTTTCTGTACGTTGCTGGAGACGCGTAAAATAAGTGAAGAACATTTTCAAGTATATTATGCATTTTTCAAGAATGAGGAATCATCTCTAAAAAAAACTCTGCAATAGGCATGGATTGCACCTATGCGCAGATTGTTTATAAATAAGCTGAAGTCGAACGAATGAAAAAACAATGCATCACTAAGTATAAATCAACTGCATCATTACCTCCAGGCCATTGGCGGCAAAGGGTAGGATGAAGATTTTCGGGAGACATTATTATATATGATAATTGTTGTCTAAATCTTAACCAGGCTTTTCAATTACAGTTTGTTTGAAAACATGTGCCGCGAAACGGAATCAGAAAAGCATTTATTCTACATTTACAAATTTGGTGGCTGTCAAGCCGTCGAATGTTGCTGACTCTTTATCATTGCTACTTAGACGTAGACATTTCTACATTGTTGAAGAATGTTCCTTGCTCTGTCTGTCAGAAATATTAATGTTCGGCATTCACTCGGAGCGAAATTATCTGAATACAGGAAAAGTTCTTCATGGTAATTTTATATTCATCAAGTATAACGAATTTGATAGCATTGGGATGAAGTATATATGGAAATGAGGTACGCTTACGAATGCGCTGTATAGTAGCATTAAATGCTGGTTCACCGAGAATGATAGCCGATAACTCTTACGTCGAGTCTCTACTGTGGCGTAAATTATTTGACAAGGTCTTGGTGTCATGGAAAAAGAGCAAGTGCTTTCGAATTGTGCCTTACTCTTACAATTGAATTACCGTTAATATTCGGTGGATGCTTTTGCCCAGTAGGGGGAGATAAAAATTCCTTTTTTTTGCATCTCCACTGAATTGTTTGATTGGTCAAATTTTGTAAACCAAACCTGTAAGAATAAATGGCTAATATACAATTAGATTACCCTATTTCATTATTTTTTATTAGAACATTTTGAATTTTTATCAATTTGAAAAAATTTAAGTTATAACTTTGTTTAAATAATCGATTTATTTTGTTAAATTTCAAACTGAATTCCATGCATTTTGTTGAACCTACATGTAAATGAACTAAATATCGAATTTTCGTCATTATGTAAGAAAAATCGCACTAGATTTAGAGATAACCAACAGTATCTGAAAACGTTTACCATTTGATATTTAGGGCTGTGCTAGATTAGACGTATTTGATGATATCTGGAATTGTCTAAGTGCGCAAGCATATATGTCCGCAAATGTCCATTCGCACAATTATCATGATTCCTAACGCGATACAAACAAATCGCCTTCTAATATTTAAGTCGCATAATGACATGGTTAAAGTGACAATTTCAATATGAGTATCTTTCCTGTTTAAGCATTTGTATGTAATGTCAAACCGTGCCTGTAAATTTATGAATGCAACGTTGCTAAAACTGTCACTTGATTTCTGATGTTGTTCAATCATTTATAATGGTTGAATTTCAACATGTGGGAGAATTATGAATTAGCAACTATTGTTTTTTACTCAACAGTGGCTGCTTCGAATTCAGCTCCATACAGTCGCTAAGGCTATGCTTTTAATCTCCAATTATTTTTCTACATTTTTACAGAAGTGCTTGAATTTGATATATTCTTATACCCGTTTATAACAAACAGTTGTAATATATGGGGTATACGATGCATGTGCAGAAACAGAAGACATCCAAAATTTATTAAACATCCCATATATTGTCAGTTGTAAACATATATTTTATCTAAAAGTTCCAGTGTTCTGCCTATAACATGAAATGCACAGCGTTAGCATATTAAAAATAAACATTCACAGAGTCAACTAAGAATAGATAACAGGAATACAAAAACTTGTTTGTTAAATACCTGTTTAATATATATGAATCAAGCACTAAAGAATAACAACGACAATTATTCGAATGGAGACTGCAAAACAATTCAATTCAAAAAAAACTGAAGTGAATAAATTTTTGACGGCGATTATTAGACAGCTCTAGCATAAACGAAAGAGAGTTCCAACGCAACCTTACACTAGTCGATGCATGAAGCGCAGAAAATGTGATGGTAGTTAACCCCATGAAATTTACGACGCTCTGTCTTTGAGATTATACCTGTTGCTAACTGCATATAATAGGTAGTCGTGTTATTCTGCCTTCGATGAATGTCAACGACTCGTATGATTAATTGGTGCTTTGAGTGGCCAAATACACAGGCACCTCTGTATCTAAATTAAAACGATTGATCAATGACTGGTATTCTTAAAACGCAAAGATCTCAAACTCATTGCTAACAATATACATCTAAATCTCAATTATAAAAATATTTTCCCTGTCCGGGTAAAATCATATTATGCACTTGAAGGAAGTCAATAAAACCCACGTTAACACATTCACGAGAAACCTTCTCAACCATTCGGATAATATATTGGACCAACTAACTGGCCAAATTAATGATTTCTTCTATGCCCTAGGCATAGAGAGAGGCCACATTCACATCGATTTAATAAAGGAATCATGTCCGAGAGACACGAGAACAATCCTACTCCCATTTGACAAAGATAGTTTCAAGCGACTGCTCACGTAACAAGTACTGTACTGCTCTATCCGCACAAACGAAGTGTTATCTAAACAGGCAACATCTCCAGATCTTCTAGAAACGTATCACACCTGAAATTTTAAAAGGCTTTTACACCACAACCTTCGACAATATTTAGAAACTTATGCGCAACTTTACTTGACTATCGTAGTATTACAAATATGATCTTTCCCGAAAATAACGAACGTGTGGATAAATTCATATCAGCGAAATATATAAATACTTCTCAAAAAAACACCTAGACATACTGAACAAATATAAACTGGAAGGGCGATAAATTGAGATGATCAAATCAACGATATCTCCAACAAGTTTTCACAAATTAAGGACTTTAACCCAAAACTAACTGCTGGATCTAGAGGGATAGGGATATACAATGATTAATTAGATGTCTTAAGGACACGTACCTCTGGTAATATACACAGTATGAGCGGAGGTGGCAGCTATCGTAACTGATTTTAATATTGAGAGTGCATCGAACCACTCGCCAACAGTATAAAGGGATGCATCATGACAAAGATTGAACAAGAACCTGATAATATTGTATTCTCCGGATATTCGTTAATAGCGTCATGAAATCCGATAACCAGTAATCAGGTTTAAACAGAAATATCCTCAGATAATTCATCAGATTTATTTAAAATGCTCATTGATTGAAAATCGGGACTATCATCTGGCAGACGTTTCAGTGACATACGACAAGCAAAAATCCCTGGATGAGGTCCATTAACCAATATACACAGGTACTACAACCTGATCCTAACTGACTCCAAACATATACACTAACCTGATAAGCGACCGTTCATTGTTGGATTTATTGGGTCGATTCTAAACAACGGCGAGAAAATCAAGGCCTCATAAGGAGAAATCGGACAGCATCATCACATTAAGCTCCTGATGACATATATCTGTGAGGCTCTCGAATTTGGGATCTAACATCATCATTAAGGCCTTTGCCGTGTAAAGAGGCAAGTATATATTTAGGTAAGAAATGAAAAAAATGAACGCAAGACCAATAAAAAGATGCGACCTTGCGTTTAAAGGTGAGCCCAGGGATTAGCCGTCGCAGATTTCGGAAATAGAAACGTTACAAGAAAATTTTACGACTCAAGCTATGACTATAAAAGTTGCTCATACCGCTTATGAGATGCTATGCCTAAACCAAATAATTTTGTTTTATTATTTGTATCATTGATCCTGATTGTAGGAGATAGTTGAATACAATCAACTCCTTGTTATGAATTACTCAGAAGTAAAGCCCCGACACAATGGTTCGTAGCTTGGTTAAGAGTATCTTAGAAAAAATATTTGGTGCAAAAACCCATCAGGAGGCTTGATATAGAAATCAGCAAAACTACCGGTCGTTCCAATACCTCCACAAACAAAGTAGACCTCACAACACTGTAACACCAACCCTCGTCTTCCCCAAAAATGATCACAAAACCAGTTCATAATCGCCTATAAAACTTATGAGAAGCCAAGTTTGTAATTTGTATAGAGACAGTGTGGAGCTTAGGCCTCTATTTCCCATCACGGCCCTCAGAAAAAAAAATCCAGCTCGGTCTGCATGGATACATATAACCCTATGTCCGTGAACTTTGTATCAAAATTTCAGAAAACGAAGATTCTGAGGGATTTTGCGGCGATACACAGTTTTCAAATCAAAGCAAGAATAAAGAACAGACTGCCTTATTCAGAAACATGCTGCAAAAATGTGCGAATCATGGGGAAGTTAAAAATGGAAAAGAGCGTGTGAAATTTCACAAAAACCAAGCAGGTCTTTCTCGCGCCTTATTATCCGAGAAGAAAGTATGTCAAAGAACAGATAACCCGACGAACAAATTGACACACTTTGAGACAAATCCGGACTTGTTAATGCAACCGATTTACCTGACGCTCATTTGTCGAATGAACTAAAGTATGACTCAACGGATCTTGAGATCGAAGCAAAAGAATTACTTTTAGGATTTTGCAGCGCAGAAAATTCTCGCAGCTCAAAAACTTGAATCGAGGTGAAATGTTGGCTACCGACTCAAAACGCACTAAATCTTCAAAACCCTGTAGAAATTCTTCTGAGGAACATTTGTGTATCCAAACTTCAAAAAAGGCTATGCAGTGATCCTAAATACACCTCAAGGCCTACAGACACCCGAGGTACAGGGAGTTCTAGAAACAAATATACGTGCAATACACACAACTTCAATAAAATTTTGAATGCTTCCCTAACATCAAAGCCAATGTACATCGATTCTCACGTCACACAAAATAACAGTAGACACCATTCTGACATGGAAGGCTTGAGTCTATACACCCTCAGCACAATCACTTCCTAGTCAATGTTAGTCAATGCGTGAGCAAAGCATTTCAGACTCTTAGGTTATCAACAAACATCTCAAAGGTGTTAATTATCCAACAACATATGGCAGGCCAAATTCATCACCCCATCGAAACCCATGACCTATGTTTCCACAAAGATATGAAATCAGCGCGCAGAAGAAAATGACTCTGTGCACAGAAATCTATTGTTTTAAATTTTTTTGAGCAGCAATCTCGAAAGTAATTTTTTACAAAAAATTTACAATGTTATTTTTCCTACATGCCAGTATTGGTTTTCATATATAAGAGAGCTATGAACAGTTAAATTTCTCATATTACCAAAAATTATGTAAAAATTAATAACATCAATGATGTCACAGAACCCCATCATAATTATCAAACAACCTATAAAATAAACTGTAATTAATAAAATTAATACATAATATAGAATTTACGTTTAATAAATAATGTCCAAATTTTTACGTTTTTTCTTGTTTTTGATACAAAGGTTTAAAATATCAACTGAATAATTTGTTTCTGGATGATATTTTAAATTTTATGGACATCAAATTATCGATAGGATTTATCTGATACCGATTTCTTGATACTGTGTTTATAAGGTTCATTAGGATCAATCAACCTTCACCTCGTGCACTGGACTATCAGTATGTTACACGGATGTCAATCAAACATGACAGTTCTTTCATTTCTTCATTTTTCATAACATAGAACACGATGCTATCAAAATTTTGAATAGAAATCAACTTTTACTTTTTCCACAATACAACATTTAAAATCTTCATATTGTTCAAGAATTTTTGTAATGAACCCTTCTAGGAAGTTGGGTATAATCACTGAAAACCATATTAATTGGTTTACTTATCGTTGCCATATTGGACAAGTGATTTCTTTGCAACAGCTCAATAATCAAATGCTTTCCAACCTATCAATTCGTCATCGGAATATCTTTTCCCAAGCTGATTTCAAAGTATTTGGGAAAATCTAAGGATTGGTTCTTGTTGATAACATGTTAGTGTTAATCAATAACTTCCTTGACTGCATCACTCAAATGAACTCTTTGTACAAGATACTTAGTATTTTGCATATTTTAGCTTTAAAAAATTAAAGTGTTTCCATTCATCTAAGAATACTTCGTTAAAAATATTTTCACACAGATACAAATTCTCCAAAAATTTGATTTATTGCTGTTAAAACCATTCGAAACTGCTGATTTCGATGTCGTTTAAATAGTATTTACTGATTGGATCATTTCTACTGTTTGACTCGTCAGTGAATTAGTTAAGCAGAATATTGTAATTTCCCACAATAACAGTAACAGATAAACGCCTAGACAACCATCTCATTCATGCGAAGATCGATATGCAATAATTTCCTTTCTGCTGCCAATGCGAATTTTTGAGATTCATCATTACTAACTGATTATCTGCGGAACATTGTCGAAACCTGTTGTTAGAATGTATTTTTTTGATAATAAATGGAACTAGTTTCCAATCATCTTCGACAGCTAACTTATCTCGATAAGGTACACAATGCTGATGAACTTTACACTATTTGTCATCCAAATTTTCGTCTGAAGACGTGCAAATACTCTCATTTTCGCACATGTCACATCTGAGGACATCTTGACTGTCGCCTCAGGACAGCTGAATATTCTCAAAATAAAATTTGAAAAATTAGATAAATTCATTTAGAAATATTCTAAGAGGTTCGATTTCTCGGTGCCATTGATACGAATCTTGTGGATTCTAGGATCCATCTTCGACAAATTTATGGAGTTATTTGAAAGGATATTCCTTTCTGATGACTCGAAGGAGATCTCGTGAATTGAAAATCTTTTCATCAACTTTTACGGTGCGTTTCCATTTTGAAAAAAAGAAGATAGATTCGGTGGATCTGGGGAGAATACGGTGGCAAGATATGGATATCGTGACCCCTACTGTTGACGCTACTCTTGAAATTTTCGTATGGTGGAATCTGACATTGTCCATAACCAGATTTTTTTGCCCTGTACCGGTTCTTTCGAACATTTGAGTCAGAAGTTTGATAAACTCGTTGGAATTGTATGATACGAATTTTTGACCTAAAATGAACCCATCCGCCTTTGTACATAGCTGCACAGACACTGATATTGACGCCTCTTGAACTCGACGCTGTTATTGCAACCCTTTTTCAGCTGGGTGATCTACAGAATATACATTTGAGGCGTAAATTAAAGCCAGTTTCGTCTATGTAGATTACATCTCCTGACATTTGTAAAGGCCTAGTTATAAAATTTGAATACACTTCAAAAAAGGAAGTCGCATAATCATACAGTTTTTTAATTGTTTCTTGGGTGTTTCGAGATGTTGGAACTAGTCTTGTAAACTTAAAGGTAATTCCGAGTTTTGGAATAGCCCTCGATATTGTTTTCTCGGTTACTGTAAACTCGAATCCTTGAACCAAGAGAGTTTTAATTTCCTTGAGTTATGGTGGGATTTTCCTCAACGGTTTGATCAATTCGTTCATAATGAATTTGATTTACTTTGGTTCCCCTGGCTCCTCCCCTTTTGTCCTCTTCTATTTCATCAGTCGCCAAATATTTTTGGTGTATTTTAGCCAGGGTCCTTTTTATTGATAGAGAAAATATCGGCAAATTCTGTGAAACTTTCTCCTGGATTTTTTTCGATACAAGTAATCATTCTTTGCTTCAGGTCTTTTCAAATTTTGTTATTTTTCTTTTTTTTCGGAATCTCGGTTTATTACTAAGTGTTAAAAATTTGAGAAATTTGGATGTCCTGAAACGAAAGTCAAGATGTCCTCGGAGGTGACATGCGCGAAAATGATAATATCTGCATGTCCTCAGACGAAGATTGGGATGACAAATGGTGTAACGGTAGATAGTCGATAAATGCATCGTAACTTTCTAAATTAAAGGTTTGATCACACATAAATACCATATGCAACAATATTATCATTTGAAAATTAACATGCAATCTTTGATATAATATATGTCTATCACTAAGCTCAGAAAAATTTAAAATCGATTTCATGGTCACGTCATCCTTATGAATACATACTATCTTGAACATGATCATCCTATCATTACTACCTTTTATTGATTTCACCCGTTAGATTAATGAATGTAATACCATTGATAATTTTAACTGAGTAGCTCATTCAGCAAGGGCTTATTTCTACTTACTATAATTCTTCATAAATTTTGTATGAAATTAGCAATAAAATATAATTCCGTTCTATAATAAATATTGAACGATTTAAAACCCATCCATATCTAGAGAATATAATAACATCGCTCATTCAATACTCCATGATAAAATATGTTAAATGGATAAAATGTTTAAACCATGGTGTTTTAATAAATTTTTGTTTTTACTAATTTAATAAGGCACGAAAAAGGTGTTATTTTATCTTGGTCTGAGAGTTGATAAGGAGGAAATTCATTTAATAAACATTTCTAAAATCTTGCTTTTTTAAATTTGAAGCAGACACTAAACATTCTCTAAAAATCATCATGAGTACCCCCTAAGTGGAATTTCTGACAACAATATCATTTAAAGCAATTTAGTATTCTATATTCTTCTCATATATTCGAATTATTTCGTTTTCATAGTTTTATTGAATGCTGCAAATGTTATATCGATTGTAGATTGACATGACAGGAAAATCATGTCGAACATAAGAAAATATTTTATTAACTGGATCTGTCAAATTTTTGAAAAAAATAATGACAAAGAATTCATTTAATAACATAAGTCAACAAAAATACGGCGCAGAATTAACTGCCTTTCGAAACTTCAATATACAATTGCCCAATCGCTTACAGAATTTCTTGAGAACGTTGATACATATTTGTAGACATTACATGATTCATTCCTTAGTTTATCATATTTTTTTTGAGCTCATCTAAGAGCAACAGGCGCATGTTAAAAATTTTAAGAATGTATATTACAATTTCTGATTCCTCGAATATTAAAAAAAACCAAGAAATATTTTTTTCTAAAATCATTCATTTTACATTTTTTTTTAATTTTTGACAAATTACTTGAACATAAACACTTAAAACATAGCGTGTGGTGTCTACATGCTAGGATTTTCACACTATATTCTAAAAGTGGCTTTAACTAGTTGTTGGTTATAACCATTTTATTCAAAAGACTCTGTTTAAACATCCAACTAAACGGTCAAGCTACTTTCGATTTTACAACAGGCAGCACTTCGGCATCTAGGTCAAAAATTTCTTGCGCGGCCGCGCACCGGCCCACATCAGAGTGAACATAACCCACGACCCACACCTAAACACACGAAGTCGCCTGACACAAAATCATCCAATGCCGATTGCACCCTATCACATCCAAAAATTACCGAAAGATCGCGAAATCATATCTCAACCGCAGCACCTAAGCAGAAAAACGAAACACTGGTGAAAAAACTCCCTGTATTCTATCCAGAAGCACTAGGAGTTGAACTAACAGGTTCGAATGTTGGATGGAGCGAGGCGCCTACACAAGCTAAGTGGAAATACTTCAGTAGAATACTCAGAAACGCTACTACCCCTCAGTCTTTTCAGTCGAAGAGAATGGTCCACTAGCCTACCGCGGATGAATACAAAATACAACTTTGACAACGCAGAGCGGCGACCACCAGTGTTCGATCCCTTTCATAACATATAAAAGCGATGCAGGAACCGATAACCATATAGCAAGGCTGCATCCGATGTAGCAACTTTAACCTCAAGAACATCATCGAAATGGACTTACATAAGTGGGAAATGGACATGAATCAAAATGCCGACTCCAGACCCCAGCCTATCAACTTGATCAGAACGAAGTGCCTATAAACACGACTTCACCTACCGACTAGCCACAAGTAGTACTCTCTATCAACAACCGTCTCTGCTACACGATAACACAGATAACATGATAACCCTCAGCATTGACCAACCGCATTCTCCTTCAGAAAGCTAGCCCAGGATATGGGATCGTATACCCCAATATGCTGAAACAAACACGACCCCGAATGCTCTCGACCATCCTCGTACACGACAAGAATGTACAACCCTCTCCAATGCAACCAGGATACCGGAGACGAGAAGCAGTTCCAACATGTAGCAGATATCCTTTACACGTCTGTCTCGAATCTAGTTGGGGTTGTAACCTCTCGAACAAAACAGTTAAACAAGCCAGTAAAGCCTCGAAAGTTACGTTTGACGAAATCTGCGGCTGTATATCGAATCTTATTGCCATCGTTAGCGCAACCGCGAACAGCAGTAAACATTCGGAATTCAACGATCGCCTATCACAATTAATTGCAGAAAAATACAGATCAAACCACAACATACGCATTAATTTCTGCAGAACGGTATTGTATGTTATTATGAATCAAAATAAAGGGCACAAAATAACATAAACTATCAAGGCACACATAAGCGCGGTTGAGAGATAGCAAAAAATTTACTCAATTGGTAGATAAACAACGTCTACGAGCGAATCTATTTCGAGCTTTCGACTACATCACGCGCGAAAACATAAACATTTAGTGTGCCCTCAACCTGGATGCGATTGCAGATCGCTACAAGAGTATCTCGTGCAGACACAATGGGTACTCAAAAGCGCCCATCAAACCACGTGCACGATGCAATAGGACTCCTCCGGCCATTTACAATAAGTGAGGTCGCTAACAAACTCACAACATTCAAAAGTATTTCAGCGGCTGGACAGGAAAGGATTTTCTCTAACCCTTTGGATCTGGATATTCCACCACCAAAACGCTGTCCTCATCATAGAGCTCTTGAACAACATCATCAACAATCGCGTTGTCGCTGGCAGACATAAAACTGAAGAGACCAATCTGCTACCCAAAAAAGCCATTGCCGACCCGCAAAACAGAAGACTTCAGGCCATCTTCTGTAACAAATACTCTCTATCGAATCCTCATAGGTCTGGCTATGGCGTGAGGATACCGGTCCAAGGCAGAAGAATTTTTAAATAGTCTCAAAGTAGATTCTTTAGATGCGATATGTGCCTTTTAAATACGTGTGGACTTTTTGAAATGATAAAGGAAGGGGGGTACAATCGGAAATCAATGTCTATCGCATACATCTACCTAATTGATCACGCCCAAATATTTGTAAAGGTGAAGCATGAGCTTTCTAACGAACACCTGTCCGTATAAATAAAAGCCTATACGACATCGCATGTACCTATTTCTGAAAAGTGCAGTTTGACTCAAAAACGATTAACCTGGCGAATAGAGATAAACAAGCTTCCTGTTCTTTTCTCTGCTATTCAAACTGGCCCTAGACCCTAATTATGCGAGCTAAATTACGCCGATGTCGGTATAAAATTTAACACACAATATGGAGATTCGAAAATCACATCTCGGGCCTACTGAGAAGACATGGTCTCCCTATAGAGAAATGAGCGCAATCTCACACGATGGATTACAATGATTAACGAATGGTGCGAAAACTACGGCATGGAGGTAAACCCTAAGAAATGCGCATCACTAGGAATCAGGGATTCTTTATGCTATCTGATGGATATCAGCAGCTGAAGTGTCAAAATCCATGCGCTAGGGGTCAACAATTTTTACGATTATCTTGGGCGCCGCATTGCTCTCGACACAAGCACATCCGAATCAAAATTACAAACTCTGCTAGACAATCTCGATACAGACCTGCAACATCACCGAGTCTGCCATTGGCACCACAATAAAATTTCAATGATTAAGTCGTTTGTGCTGAGTAAACTAATTGAATCATATAACACATCTCAAGAGCGTCCACAAAACGGACCTCGGCAACATCACAATAAAATTTCACAACCTTGTTCGGAAGATCCGCGAACTATTAACGGGCTCTATCTACGACGTATTTCATCGTGCCCTGTCAAGCGTGGGAACTAGGCCTCAGCGACTTAATGTAAAGATCGTTCCTATAAGATATGAGTTAGATCATCTTAATCCTAAACAACGACAGTTTTTAGAGATTATTGATAAAGTAAAGACTGTACAACTCTATAAGTGGAGATCAGTAGATTCTACACCAGCCAGATTACTAGCCTTAGAGAACACACATAGCCCCAAGGGTTTGAATGTGAAAACAGTGAAAAACGCAAAGAACAGGGGCTTCACGTTTACAGACTTAAATGGCATGACTACATGATCTTTCCAGAGTGCAAAAACTATCCTTAATCATTCATTTAGGTGATAAAAACCAGAAATTTCATGCAGAAACTAAACCTCGACAAACTTGTCACGAGCGGATTTCAAAGTAACTCGTTTGAAACGATAAAACGCAATCCATTCTCAATAAATTCATATCCAACAGAGGACTACCATCGGTATCATATCAATGGATCGATAGGTCTAGACTGGATGTCCTGTCCACACGTACGTCTCTGAATGTTCACAATATCAGAAGCGTGGGAGACTAAAGCAACCGCCGAAAATTTAGGGAAATCGAGATAAACCATGAAAAACATCGTACACGGATTGGTATTGACAAAAGGCGATCAAACTGAAAGACATTACTCAATCTTATGGACCTTAGAGAAAAATATTAGGAAAGGAGATCACACGGTATTTGGAGTCAACAAGAACTACCCTTACGATGATGCCTTTCGACCTGACCTCCTAATTCAAAAATGATGTAAATCCGGACTACTTGGTCAACGTTCAAGTAGAATACAACTCTCTGCGAAGGATGGAGGCGGCGCACTGGGTACAGGTTACGTCATATTCGATGCCAGTTTTGACACACATGGAGGAAACAGGAAGAAATCTAATAATTGTATCGTTCATGATAGAATCCCTTGGATTCATTCACGACAAAGCCGCAGAAATCAGGACAGCCTTAGATGGAATTTGTTAGATCGTGAAAGCATGTGCGACACAAAGGAATCCGAGCCCAGCATCACGAAGAAGGACAAATATGAACGACCTTAATATATTTTATAATCTAACAATTGGTGTCAGCAGCTGAAGATGATTCCCAAATTCGTTTTGGATGAAGATGCGCGCCTACAAATTCAAGATATTGAGTACATGGCCATCCTAAAAAGTTGGGATGACAAAAAAAGAAGCCGTAAGTTATTATGGAAACCCCAATGGAGTGGCGCGACTTGTTTGATAGAACGGTCGAAACGCGCCGATCACAGGAGAATTTGGAATCCTTAGTGACGCAAAAGAGTATACCATTTATATGGAGGCGATCATAGAGATCATTGATGCGTCTACGCCAAGAGACACACTTTGAAACATCATTAGTAAACGCCCCTGTGTCAACGAGGACCTCTCAAAATACATCTATACATTGAAGGATTCATTGAAACGATTGAACCTTTATTGGAAGACCTGGAGATTGAGGATATGTGTAAGGACAATATTATGCGAGATTTACCGTTAGAGGCCCGTACAATACTACAAGCAAGGAGAAGCGAAAATCTGTTAACG
>JWZT01001069.1:192353-208139 GCA_000827895.1 Thelohanellus kitauei | reverse complement strand
TTTATACCGTTAAAAAGTCCTTTGAAATCCATAAGTTAGAATTTTGAAATTTGGTAATAATTATTCAGTAATAACTAAAACTGTGAGGAGTCCTAATATAAACATACATACTGATAAATTTTGAATGTATTGTAATGACATAAACTACATCATTATGATATATTTCGTTCTTTAACGGAGAAATAATTTTAGACTAATCAACTTGAGATTAATAAATAAGCCATTATATGGTCTGCGCATGCACAGTACTTAAAAAGTAGTGGATTGTTATGAAGCCTTTAAAAAGCCTAGAAGCATTTTCGGCACGGGAGGTTTTCAAATTGTAGATTTTAGATTGCCCTCAACTTGGATATTCAGTCAAAAGTATCAAATTCTGCCGGTCACTAAGTAAAGTCATGCCTAATTTTTTTTCGGTGGGGAGGTAAGTGACATATTAACTTCGACATACTTCGTATACTGTGGAAAATATTATTATCTAACATAACAATTACTCGTTTTCGACATTTTAAGGTTCTCAACAAACTAGAAAACTAGATCGTAAACTGAAAAAAAAGATTCGTTGTATTTCGGAATATCTCGCAATCAAACGAAACTCATAGTCAAACGCGATATATCATGATGTTTTAATACATATTTGAGGATGTGATATCCTCTGTGTACTAACAATAAAAAGAATGAGCTACAATTGGCCCAAACACTTCAGTTACTCAATCAATCGATTCCCCGTTCGTTGAGTTTCATTTGGATAAAGATCTGCGGTTAGCAGAATATTATGGGAAAGATATTTTTTGGCAGTTCAAGTGACCCATTCGAACCTTTTTAGCATCGAATGTCATCGAAAACCAAATTATCCGACTGCGCAGTTTCAACTCATAAGCTGCGATGTATGTTTTTGGCAGCATAATTCGTAAATTTCTGAAAAATCAAATTTTCTGCTTACAAATCTCTGCCTGAGACTGAATCTTTAATGGAAATCTAGGTTAAAAAAACGACCGTACCTGGTAATTAAGATCTTTGTTCTGCATTCACTGCGCTCAAATGAGAACGACCATAAATATCATCTCAAATACAGTTCTTGGCTGTCCATAAGCGATTTTTCTTCTTTTCTACGCGAGACACCCATACATCGAATTCATAGTCCATAATACACGACGCGTGCGTGTTTAAGAAGAATTGTCGTTAATGTCCTTCGTATTTTTCTGCTAAAACGCAAGGATTTGGATGTAAATCCTCCTAAATCGAAATTTTGGCACCTATTACATACGATAGTCTACTCCCATACGCTTCAATGAAGTCTATCAATCAATAACTCGTCTGTTTCCGTACAATTTCGATTATTAATCTTAGAATGACACATTTTTAGGTCATATCTCGCTTAATTTTTCATTAGCTCATAGCTATATCATAAACTTTCTAGAATAAATAATAGGTCGTTTATAACTGCTGTTTTCAGACCTATCTGGTTTTCAATGTTTAATCACATATTTAGTTCGCCTAACGAAAAACATCGAAATCCACCTCAGCCTGGAACATAGTCCACATAAACAGTATTACCACCATCTGGGTATTTTTTGCCATTTTTAAAATTGCCTCTCTGACAATGTAACATTATTGATGAACATATGCCGTCAACTTTCTGACGGTGGTTTTCGTTAAACTCTTCATTGATATTTTCAAATAACCTCAAATGTAAGGGTGGTCTGGTCCATTGATAAAATATTCTTTTATTTGTGATGTATCGTTATGATGCACTTATACACCACCTAGCTCATTCATAATTTTATACCCTGATGAGTTCAAGAAAAGGTGTTTTAACCGAAAATCGCAAAGGTATAACTTAATTGCATGGTTCGGGATCCGAACATTTCCGAAGTAATTTTTTTCATTTATAAAATGAATAACAATCGAAATAAATTAAAATTAAAATTTTTTTAATCATGTCAGTGTTGACATAGCAATCATATATCGTGAAGCAAGCAACCAAGTCCATTTTCCCAATTGATCCGTTTACAAAGATGCTAAAATTCTGAGTGTTTTTTAAGGTCAATTTTTGTCATGGATTGAAAAAATTTTTTACCAACACCTAAAAATTTTTAATGTATTTTGTAAACCTAGCTTGATCCCCCTTCACTAAATTAAGGCAATGGTTTATAACTTAATGGTCATAGTCGTTCCGAATGTTTCAGATGGTATTGTTAGCTCTCCACCTGTCTGATATAATTTTTGTTCCAGGTAAAAGTTTGTTTTGTATTATGGACAGAATAGATTTGGCTTTGCGATTGGGTACTTAAACCATGAATATTTACGATTTATCTCCTGGATCGATTCTTGCCGAAAACCAGCCAGTAATAAATCGACTTCCAACATTTTTTAGCATATAAAACTGTCTTTTGTCGATAACCACTGTTCTTCCCTCATCTGATATATATCCTAAAATGTGCATAAGCTTCAATGCGCATATTTTTAAAAATCGTATAAATTCAAATACCCTAGCCTTTGGGGCAGCTTAATGGCAATAATTTTCGTAAGAGCAGACACTTTAACAGCCTTCTTGATGCCAAAATCATTCGAAAAACAAAAAATTAATATGATTTTGGTAAAAAATCGTCCAGACTTTGTTTTATTTTCTGGTTTTTTTGTAAGAGTTGACCTCGTCCTTCAAATCCAGCAATATAACACATTCTAAATGTTAAATTTTCTTTTTTTTTTATTAACAATAAGAAATATTCGTGTTTATAATATTGACAACAAATGAGTTTTCTCTGGTTAAACAAATCGCAAAAATAATAGTTCAATATATTGCAAATGAAGATTTTAATGAAAAAAAAGTAAACAAACCGATTAAGGTGAATTGTTATGGTTATATATGGTATCGGAATTATATTTGGTGCGAAACTTCCTTTTAGCATTCTATATGTCACAAAAAGATTTATATAGTAGACCTGGATCTCACCATATAAATCTGGAATATAAAAATGTGATGGGTCTACATTAAATCAATTTTCGTATAATTTACGAATTTTCACGAGCCATTCAATATAGCTATAGCTTTACACCAATAATATCTTTTTTCAAAGTATTATTAGAATATCTAAACTTTTTTCCCTTATGGTGAATTGCTTCATGTATTATATCATGTTTGATCTACGACATCGAATCAGGTTTATAATTTCGATTCATGAAATAATTATCGGAACGATTTTTCAGGAAATGGGCCATTTGTTAAATATATTTTGGTTACAGTGGGATAAATGTAACAATCACACATTCTTTATTCATTATTTGGGTAAATGATAAAAAATCTAATGGCCGCAATATGACATATGTTTCAAAGAATCGAACATCAAATTATACCATATGCGTTTAACACATTGATATTATCCGTTATCGAAGCTATAATCGTTATTGTCAGTAACAACCCGACATTTTAATCGAATATTTTTATTACTTTTATTCAAAAATAATCTACGTGATGAATGTCCGTATTTTATACGGTAGAAATATCAACCCATTCATTAATTGGATTTATGTATAAATGTCTACAGACTCCATTACTCGTCATAATCATCATTTATTAGATTTTTAAACGTATGTTTCAAACCCAAATCGCACTAGAAATGATCCAAAGATTTTTTGTTAACTCATAAATGATAGATTAACAGGTTTTCATCATTTTATATGGACTGTTTCTCTTGATTCTCAATCTCCGAGCTACATAATTCGACATTTTTCGTATGATTGAAAATATTAAAAATTTTCTGTTAATCTATCATTATATTGATATATTTTATTTGTAATAAATATTAGGTATAATATATTGGTCTACTATATCTCGATGACTACCATTTTGATGATTAATTTATTGATTTCTTAATCCGAATTCCGATAATTTCAGTCAATATGGATCTGCTTTTGACCGGAAAATATTTCTGGTATAAGTCCAGAGAACAAAAATTTAAATAGATTTTGAAGACAGAACAGGAATTGAAACCCGAACGATGAATCGTCTCATACTTTGAGAGTAGTATTCGTTTAATAACCATGCATTGATTAAACATCGGTGAGGCTAATTTATAAATTCTGTTTTCATCATATTTATGGCATTTTATTGTTAAGCCGACTCATTAAACTGTTATAAGTATACTAAATATTTTCTCCGCAAATGATTTTTTTTTGATACTATACTTGTTTATAAGAAATACCAGGCTTATCAAAACAGAGTAGTCATGATTTTTGATGATCTTTTATGTTTTTGTGATGTATATATCTGTTTTTTGACTCATTTTTATGCTGTAACAATTGGATGCAAAAGATCATATTTTCTTGTTAAAATCTAAACTTGTTTAATCACCACAGTTATTTTTTATCGTCAAATGTCGGTAATACAGAAATGGTGAGAGATCTTTTATAACCGCTCAATAAATTTTTGTTTCCGAGCGTTGCGACACAAATTATACAACAATTTAAAAGATTTTTACAACATAAACTATATAAATATAAATTCAAACCAAAAAGTTTTATCTTTAACGATTGGCTACTATACTGTAAATGGGTTTCTACCCGTAGAAAAATATCCATTAAATCAGATCTAACTATTGGATTTGATGTTTGAAAATTCACATATTGAGTTGATAATGCGATCTTTAAACATATAAATAATCAATTTTAATAATTTATAAATGGATTTTTTATTCCTACAAGATATTTGTTTAATTCACATATTGTGGAAAATTATTTTGACAGTTGAAGATATTCAAACCGCAATTAATTATTTTGCTAAAAACATCATATTTGTATTTTAAAAATACTTCTGCTGCACAAAAACGGTTTTACGAAAGTGAAAAAATAAAATATAGAAGTATAATTTTCTAATGTGTTATATATTGAATTAATTATAAAATATTTGAACGCATCTTTTGGCCACCCCACAAATATTCAGGTCATTATTAACGATATTTTGTTATCTATGGTAAACATTTTCTGATTATTGTAACTTTTGATGTCAGAATGACTTCCCTAATGTATATTACGAAAATAAATGTGATGGATATTTACCAGATATGCCAAAATATCATTAACTATATCATGAATATTTGGATTTTTCTCAAAATAACGTTAGAATAATCATATTTGTGTTCTGAATCCTTAACATTCCATTTATACATCTGATTTTTTTCTATCCCATCAAATACCCGCTTTTTTGCTGCATACGTATTTTCAAAATACAAAAAATGAAATTTTTAATAATAAAATTTAATCTGCGATATATTACATATATATTGAGCATTAGCTATGTAAATGAATGCAAGAGGAACAACCTCATCATTAATGATATATACTATGTACTTAATTAACGTCGACGAATCTAGAAAATCATTCGGTTCATCCAGAATAATTCTTAAATAAATGGTCGACAGAGAGGTATTCGAGAATCAATGCCGAGTTTTGGGTCTAAATTAGCGTTTGTCGAGTCAAATTATTTTTGGCAGTTTTTTGTGGCGCTCTCAAGTTAAATTTGGTTTCTCGTCTACCAAATTCGACCAGACAAACTCGTATTTGTACCGAAAACCCTGTAACAATTTATCAAATGTTTAAAATCCATTTATTATAAGACTTCATGTATATTAAAAGACAAAACCAAGAATTATCGTTCAACGATGGGGATTTTTATTCTCTGATGGAAACCTACTTACTAGAATGTATCGCATGGCTATCGATAAAAAGCTAGTGGCTTCAATTTCCATTTTAACAATTTACGTTCAATAACAAAGGAATAATCCTTTAAATTACCACGAAATTTTAGCCCCATGCTACATATCAGAAAACTGATGGCATTGACAGATCAATTTGTTATATTTTTGAGAAACCTACTCAAATTAGGTGAATTGATGTAAAACGATGTATAAATTCCTTAACCATATAAGTTTTGGGAAGGACACTAATTTAGTTAATTGATTAATGTTGCCGTTCATTGTCGTCTTCTTTAACTGATATTCTGATTTTTAATATATATATAGTAAGTTTTACGCACATAACTGTTAAAATTATTTTATACCTCATATGACGAACATCAATGGTTCCAAAAACTTGCACATGATGCGCGATGTTCATAATCTAATCAAGATTTCATGTAAATTTCAAATAAATTACTGTTTATAACTTTTCAGACTTTAAAACCTAGAACAAAATTCTCTAAAGCTAAAATATTGTTCATGTTTCAATCTGTTTTGATGGAATGTGTTGCTAATTTTAGATGGTATTAGGATTTAAATTCAATAAGAATAATGTCTCCTTTCAGTTTTATTTATCAGCATCAAATATCAACATCAAACAATTGACTAAATTTAGAGCAATTGATAGTGTTAAATATATTCTTTTTTGTGAAAATAAATCAATTTGCTGGCAGTTTGATTCAAAAATTGATATATAATTTAAGTCAGGCAATAAATTAATAGGTTATAATTCAAAGAAATTAAGAATTTTAAACTGAAATGTTAAACTCTTGTAGACACCCAGAAATAACCCAAAATAAAGATATTAAAATCAAATTTATGTCACCAGAGTATATTAATCTTCGACTCAAGATACAACTAAAGCCATGCAAGATTTTTTTCGAAATAATCATACATTTAGGGCGATAAGTAGCTCGTTCATATATCCAGGTATTAAGGATTTGAATACTTTTTTGTGGAGCTACTGCCGAAAAAAGTATGTCATTCAAACATAGGTACTTTTGATAAATTAATAATATACACTCATCCGATACAACCTCTATTGCTGGACCAATTTGCACCTTTTAAATATTTCAATGGATTCACACCTTAACCGACATTACTGGGTTTAAACTTTAATTTGGTATGTATATACCTTCAATTTGGTGGAAGATAAATACTGGAGAAAAAAACATCGAAAATCAAATAAAACTAAGTATAATTGCTTTTTTCTAATTTAATGGCATAAGGACTTTTTACATGCTGGGTTTTAAGGTCTATTTTGTCCTTTGTAATTTCAAATAGTTTCGATTTTAGAATTTAATTTTTACGCAGACAAAACTAATTTTGTTTTGTAAACTTGGAAAAGGTTAAAATTTTATGTAAGCCACCATCCGTTGAATTTGCGATTGGGTCTGGTTACCACACATTTTTTGACATGGATTTCTGTTAAAATTTTAGAATATAAGAGGATGCTATAATTTAATAGGAATGTTCAGAAATCTAATAATTAAATAAATTTCACCTCCGTTTCATGCGCAATACACTATGTCAGAATATTAGTGTGAAATTGTTCTTAATGATTATTTTTACCTACCATTCCCTCCATGCGTTTCAAATTTCACATGTGGTATTTTTCATCGTTGTGTTGTTTGGACACTTATGTCTGACGAATTTATTTTATCTAGGCCTGAATATTTATGAAGGCGTGTTCCGTCTCTAAAGCGAGAGAGGGTTATTACCCTTCATTTTCTTGAAAAGCAATTGTTTTTAATTTTTCACAATTCACGTACAGGTGCTTTTTTCTTTTGGCTCCAGAAACAAATGATGTAGAGTTTCTTATTGAGGAAGTTTGTAATTTTCTAAAAAAAGGATATTTTTAAGTTGCCTGAAAATTATAACAACGCCCCCAAATTCTGTAATTTAAAAACTGAACTCTATTTCGAAAATTGTGTGTTAACCAGACCAAACCCCAAATTCAACGGATGGTGGTTTACTCAAAAATTTCTGACATTACCCTCTTTTGAAAAATCAAAGGATAGATTTGACAGTATAAATATGAAACAGTAAAATTTAGAACTAAACGAAATGATGAAAGGACGAATAAATCCTACAAACCCAGCGTGTATAAGGTCCTTAACAATGAAATCAAAAATATCTAAACAATTTATATTAGTTTTATTCGTTTTTCGATTTTATTTTTTCATATATTTTTTCTTACACTAAATTGAAGTTCAAAAATACCAAATGGCTTTTTAAACTAGCTGCTGAATAAACATCCAGCCTCAAATTAAAGTTTAAAATACCAAATCGAAGTTTATACCCTGTATCATCCGAATGGATTTTTTATAATAATTTGTTCTACATTACACCATTTATCATTCTGAATGGCCTAATATTGCATTCTGAATGGCCCAAGATCTAAGCACGTTCAATATTTTTACTGATTACATCATTTTTCGTCCAGAAAGGTCGATGATTTCATTTAAAAAGTCGATTTAAAAAAAAATTAGTGTAAAATAAATTGAAATGTTTATGTTGCAATGCTTTTGGCGCAAAACATGTGGATTCGCAAATCGAATAATCGCAGTCATTCTTTGATATCTGTGTCGACGCCTCTAAGGTTGTAGCCAATAGAGTGTTCCCATCAACAATAACCATTGTGGATTTGATAATGCTCTTACAGTTCGAAAAGAAACGTCCACTCACATTTCACAGAACGACTGCTAGAGTTGAATTCGCGAATCAATGTGTTTGGCGTCATAAGCATGGCGGTGGGAACATTTCAATTAATTTTCAAATAATTGTATTTTTTAAAAAAATCGAATTTCTAACGAAATCCTCGACTTTTCTGGACGAAAAATGATGTAATACAGTAAAAATTTTGAAATTGCTTAGATCTTCGGCCATTCCGAAGGCTATATTAGGACATTTGGAATGAAGAATGTTGTTAAACAAAAGAACATCGAACTAGACGCATAGGTTGATTTTATAGTTATCGAGTTGTACGTAATTTTCAGACATACGAAATTAATGTCTTATGACATCGTAGATAACAGGATAATGTTATACTATTTATAAAAATTACTACAACTGTTTCAATAATGTCCATATTCTAAATATTAACAGATAAATGAATGGGCGCCATTAATCGACTTGTTAAATTTAAATAGGGCGTTCTTATGACATAAATTGGATGCTGTGAAAATTGAACAAATATTTTATAACCTTTTGAAACACCATTAATGGTAATGGTTCAGAAATTTCTGAGGATTGCTATGGCATAAATCGCGAAATGAAAAAAATACATACCTGCTGTGTTCAAGATCACATGATTCAAATTTTCGTAACAACTGCATGTTAGAAATATATTTTACTCACGTTATTTACACATAAATACTTCTGTGATTGATTAATATTATTTGTAATTGTTCAATTAAATTAACAAAGGTTATAGTTTAGTTTCTGAAAGTATCAGTTAGTGTTTAAACTGTGAAATAACATCAATAAATCTGTATATCAAGAAATAAATTTATTATGCATTTCTCATTATCGGTAGCTTCATACTAAGTGTATAATTATTGAATTCGTTAATTAGTCAATAATGATTTTTTTTAGCCTTTCTGTTGTTGGATGAAAAAATTTCGTTGGTTTGTGATCACACATAAGTTTCTGGAAGATGAAAATCTACATTTTAGATGGTCATTCAATTTTTGAATTTAAATAGGGTAGAAGCATACTAGATTGTCGGTTTCATATTTTAGATCTAATTGGTTTAGATCCTGTCTTATATGAAGATCACAGTTGACGTGACATACAAGATTCATTGAAACAATATCCATTTTCTTTGCTAGAACAAGCATATAATTTATCACCCAAATTATCACTAAGAATTGCAACCAAACATTAATAATATCCAATGATGATCATCCAGAGTACTAAAAGGTAAACAAACTTTAACATCTGGAAATCGACAAATCATTCGTAAGATCTTTTTCAAGTATCTTTTCTAAATGTCGTTCGAGGTTCACTAAAAATTTCGAATATAAATTGAATATCTCAGCCATCGCAAAAAGATTAAATATACGTTCGTGATGTATGTATGTACCATTCCAATCTAATTTAAATGTTTGCTTTATTCATTGCAATATTCGAGGTCTCATCATGAGTAACAGTATCTAATGATGATATACTTTTAGTTATTCATAATTAAACCAGAAATTTTCATCATCTGTAGATTTAAAATGATGTGTTTTGAAATACAAGGCAAATCAAACTATTGAGTTTTAATATGAGATTTTACTGTCTGGACCAACGATTAAATATAATAATCAACGGATCTTATGCTTTTTTAAATCCATTAATAGATTACGATAAATACATCCCTGTAAGTTGTGATATGATAAACACTTATTGTCATGTTAGCATTCATAGATTTCTATATGGAATCAAAGAAACCACGCTTGTTATGGTTTAGAAAGGGAACGATCAAAATATAGCTCATTATTTGGTTATATAGAATGTAATTATCACGTAATATGCAGTGGATATATTCATGATGTTTTTTTCGGGGGAATTTGATTTGAGTATTTAATTAAACTACGCATGTTAACTTTCTATACCTTTTGAGAATCAAAATTAAAATAGTTCATTTTAAAGTTAAAAACTAAGTAGAAGTGAATATATTAACGCTCGGATATTTGGTTAATTATATTCTCAAACATATCACATAAAGGTCTGTGTATATATTGAAACATTACAATGCGATAATTCGATTATTTTAAATCGTTTTCGGTCAAAATTTGCGATCGTCTAGTCAAATTTTGTGTATCTGTTTTTAAGACGATTTCCAATCAAATTCGGCGGATTAAAATCGAAATTAAACTGGAAACAGCAGCATCAAATGGGACTTGAAAATTGCTGCTTTGGATCGAAAACTTTCTATATAAAACAGCATAAGACTAACGATGAAATATTTTTGAGAGATTTTTGAAGTAGTATTCAAAATTATTTGTGGTTTGACCTTAGAAATCTTTAAAAATAAAATGTAAACATTATTAAGACATTAAGCGTAATTGTCAATTTTTCAGTCCTATTTTCATGCAATATTATCATAAAGAAAAATATCAATTTACCACCCATTAATTCATAAGTAAAGGAACAGGCCAACAGTTAAAAATCGTCTGATACTTCAAATAATATTGAATATCTTTATTTATATACAAGAACTTCTTTCGAAATTATATAATGAACAACATTTTATCACGCTTCATCAAATATTAATATTCTAATAAATGAAATCTCAAAAATAAGTAGTCAAACAATATATTTCAAGCCAATCTTTTGATTTGAGTTTCCCAGCTTTAAAACAAATATTTATTGAACATTTTACAAAACATTTGATTCAATTTTACGTTTATTTTTTGATGTCAACCAGGTGGTATTCCAAAAAATAGACAGTTTTACCTCAAATATTTATTTAGCAAACTTCATTGTAATATAATACAAACAAATAGATCGATGTGAATTTTACCGAATTTATTAAATAGAGTGTTCAACTGATAATTATTTTATTTCAAAAAATTATGATGGTAGTGTATCTTATACTTTCGTGTGTTTTTGCTCTTTAAGAATGAATTAAAATTTAAATATCCACAACACTCTAAATTTGATATCAGCATAAATAAAAGAAGACAATTTTATTATTAAACTCGTATATGATGGCTCTTTTTTTCAAGATAACTCATATTATCGGTGTTGAATCATATGACATATCATTGTAACCTTCTCTTGGTGTGTTTAAAACTCTTTTACTTTGGCAAATTGTGTACTTTAAGTGGCATGGATATTTTTTGCTCTGGTTAATGCCTCACAATATTTTTTTTATCAAGGATAAGCAATGTATTTGGATGATGTTAACCAGTGAATCAGGCAAAAAAATAGTGCCAATGTATCAAAGTAATTATCGGTTCTTCAAATCGAGCTTCTTAACCGATAAACATTCCTATGTTTGACAGAAAACGGACAGATTACTAGAATATTTACATTGTTTGTTAACGGAATTCAATTCGAAATATCGCATTCATGAGCCCAGCGATTCAAGGTCAGAAACATATAATTTATGATATCGAATGACATCAACGGCTTGAATTACATGGGCATGAATATTCAAAAACAAGAACGATTGCCGTTTATATATGCAATTCTTATTCCGTGTATTTTTGGTGCTTCGTTGTAAAATCGTTTCACACGTTAATTCTTGGCGAAAACAAACGTCTCAAATTTAAACAACATTCTTTGTATTTTAACTAAGAAATAGATTTCTTAAAAGAATCTTAAGCTGCTGGCTAAAAATCGTGCATAATTGTAACAAGTCTTAGTTTAGGGAAAAGCTTTATTAATGACGTAACAAAAATGTTTAACTTTTTGCAGATATCGATTGAAGTATGTTATATATTCAGCCAATGACCTCATTATTAAAATATCGGTTTAATGTATAGAGCTGTGGGAACAGAAAAAGGAAAGTTCTACAATTCCTATCAAATAAACATTCATTTTTTTAAGATCACAAAGTTATGTTAACCTGAGTTTCAAATACAATCAATTATCGTGAGTTTAAATCTGAATCAAAAGTAGGAATAAATCACCTATAAACGTGTGCATAGAGTGTTCTTGAAATTGAAGTTTAGTATAATTTCCTGACATTAGGATAATACGCTGTTTATTCTTCATGTGATTCGATTCGCTGGCGATATGCTTCAAGGTAAAGCCATGGTTTTTATTACGAAGATCGATGAATTTCTGAAAAAATAAAAACAATCTTTTGATTGAATCTTAATGTTGAAAGACATCTAGTTTTGATTTTGTATTATTTTTATACATTTGATTGTCGATATTAACCAGAGGTACCAAAACTTTTTAACCATTCAAAGAATATCTAAATTATGCTCCCGCACTGTCTGTAAACCATTGCGTATAACGACGCCATAGAAAGTCTCAAATAAGGAGAAATATAAATGAGTTATTAATCTGATAATGGTTGGATACAGGTAAAAATGACGAAACTAGATGTAATGACTAACTTTTACTAGTTTGGGTTCTATTTTTTTAGATAGTCTTTGTACGCATGCGAATTTTTAAACATTTAATTTTGATCTTCCGGGTATTCAAATGGATATATCCATATTGGAAATCTCTAAAGATATCAAGATCAGAAAATTTTAAATGTTTTGACGGTACAACCACTAGATTAAATATTTATCGATATAAACCAAACAAAACAGGAAATAAGATATTTGTTTAAAATAAAGTGATCAAATCTATATAATATTTATGTGGGAGATACATGAACGATTTCGTCGATAAGTAATTTTATATTTCATATCGCATATACTCAGAATGTTCTCAACCCCATTCTTTTAATTGTTTATGCTTCTTGTTTCGTGGATATTCGACCATAACTATATACTAAAAATAAGATGAATTTTGTATGTCGAAATCGTTCATTCAGGCGTAAAAATACACTTTCATATCATTTGCTACATTAAAACAATTATATGCTAATATTTGACATACTACAAAATATGCCCCGACTTTTGGTGAATATAGATTGACACTACTATCATGGTTGGTCTTAAAATTCTTCACAATGTTTTGTGAATGATCGCTTTTTTAGCCTTGTAGTTTTAAACTCATTTCTAGTTAAATCGTCAATGGCAGGCCTCTTCCTACTTCTGTAATCTGTGGCTATCGCATTTATGGGCATATTTTTTTTTAATGTTTACATTCGGTAATTAGGATACGTGCACAAAGGTTAAAATATTTTAAACATTATATCAATGGATGAAATTTCAATGTTTAATGAATGCGGTTTAACTGATGTTAAATATTTAATTGCATGAATTAATGAAGATACACATTAACGCGAGACGTACAGTATAATCACTAGATAATGATATAAATTTTGATCATGAATATTACCACATTTAAAAGTTCTCTACGTCAGGAGTTAGTGCACTCTTGACATTACCGTTTCTTAGCTGTTGTCTTCAGTATTTATGAGCGGACCTCTCGTTAATTCACACTTAGGTAGACAATTTTTATTTTTACACTTGACACACCTGTCTAAAATTAGTCGTGGTGCTTTCTCGATAATGATATAAATACCCCTTTTGTGTAAGTAGTTTTGTTCTCTCTCAAAGATTATAAAACCAACATGAATCTTAAATATTATAGCCGATTGATAATATCATTGTGAAATATCAAATCACTGATCCTTTCTTCCAATACTGGGTTTTATATAATTCAATCACTCAGATCTCATCATAAATAGCAGACATATCCTAGTATACAGTGCATGATGTAAAATTCTTAGATTACGGTCTAGTAAAAGCAACTACAGTTTTAAATACAAATTCTACATTGAGCTACCTGCCATAGAATTTCTGCGTTTTAGAATTTGTTTTTTAAATGATAATAACGATATAGCCAATGATATATACGCGATTCACGATGTAAATGTTTTATCCCTCTTTATTATAACTCAATATCATAGATGTATCCGCGATGCTACATTATGTTGCAATTAAATACGGGTCTTGACATCACTTGGCTGCCACACATGCAATTATTTTAAAATGAGTCATGTCCTGATCGTCGAGAATTTGATGCCTATGATGATTAACAACCTATTTAGTGGGTTTGCCAGCCCTCATATTCAATGACGATACATATCTGGATGATGTCTAACAATTCTCCTAGATGAACGAACAGAACCAAATTAAAGATGACTTAATTAGTATTTTGTTATCAAACTAGATTTTGGGACCTAATGTGATACAATAATCATGAAAAATATATAACAATTTAAGTCCAAAAAAATATGAAATGTATTAATGCGATGAAAATGTTAAAAAAATTCTGAATGATTATACCAAAAAAAATGAGGGTAATCTGATAAAATGTTGCATCTAAGAGGTTGAAATACTCACACATACTAGAAATCTATATTATATTTTTAAAGTGCATGGAGTTCATGAATTTTTTTTATGATGAAATAATCATTAAAGTCTGAATTATTCTGCTATGCCCGACTCCCAAAAATTAAACAGAACTAATTATATAAAATAAACATTTATATGGCATTTACAATAATTTTTTATAATCAAATAAGGCCGTATTTAATCCGTAAATCATTTGAACAACTCTATCACATGGGTGTCTTCGATTAAAAATTGAGAATTTTTTAATTATTAACCAGAAAATAGTTAGGACGATCTGTAGTTTATTATGACTGAGAGGCAAATAATTTGAACAAAAATGATGAACGAAATAATGGTTTAATAGTGATGGAATTGCATGTTGTTGAATACATCATTCGTGATATTCTAAACAAAATTAATCATCTTAGTAATCAATTTAAATACGATTTAAACCAATATCACTTCATATGTTCGTTGTAAAATACATTTGAATATTTAGAAGACTCAAATTTAACATCAGGTAATAATTTTTAATACCAGCTAGATACCCATATCTCAAACTGAGATATATGCCCATTGTTATTCTGTCAAAGCAGGTTAAATAATAGAAATTTTGTTTTTGAGGTATCGAAAATTAATGGCATCTATTAAAGGTCAGTTCACTGGTTGATTTTCCAGAAAACGAATGTGTTTTAAATGCTATATCTTTCCTTCTTTAGCTTTCATTCGTAAGAATTTAAAGAGAAACTAAGATATCTGTATCCGGTTGATTAACAAAAAGATTTATGTGAGACGACAGACAAGATGATGGCCAACATCATGAATGTCTCCCGCCATTTACACAAGGGCTTAATTAAAAGCAAAATAGAATATCGTGAAGCGTATTGTAACACATTAGTAGTAAGACGGATTGACACTCAACAGATTTAATTGGTAATTAGACTTCGTTATATATTAATCTACATCTGGTGTTAGCAGTGGGCTAGCGCCTACCTGTCAGACGTTTGTCCTGGAATACACTTCATTCTCCAGACGGGGAGAAGTGTAAGAATGTGTAAACACTATATCCTGACAAGCTTAACAGCGCACAGTGG
>JWZT01001069.1:167928-189795 GCA_000827895.1 Thelohanellus kitauei | reverse complement strand
CCTCTGTATCATCATTAACTGATGTAAACGTTTATGTTGATGATTTTTGCAAAGATATTGACGTTGAGCACAATCAAACTATTCTAATTATAGCTTAAAAGTTACTGACTTTTTTTAACAAATACAGCGCATGTATTATGGCAAAAAAATTTCGCGCCAACGGATCTATGAGAAACTATTTTGAAATTAATCATTAAATCCCCAATTTCCGAAAATAATTTAACGTTATGAAAAATATTAAATGTTTCCCGCCAAAAAATGATTAAGATACTGATGGCGACAATAAAATTTCATATAAATTTCCTACGTCAAACCTCTTTTGAGTTAAAAGAAAACGTTTAAACGCTCTGCGCCAAAACCTCAAATATCGTTGTTGATAAAATTGAATTACGAACAAACTTACATAGTTTTAATAGTTATTAAAAAGTTCCCGCCGAATAGTGACAACACTAAAAGGTCGCGCCAATAATATTCTGTGTTAATTTAGCTAGCCTTCTTCTAGAGACTTAAGACAGGTTTAATAGAACGCTCTGCGCCAAAACGTCCCACCCTCATTTTTACTGAAATCACATTATGTAAATTGCAACGTAATTTAAACAACAATGAAGGATTTCCCGCCATATATAATACATTCAAAAGATGGCGCCAACATTTCTCCTACTACCCCTATGGCGCCAAACACTAATGACTAAAGGCGCGGTCGATAAAGCATAGTCGCTATAAACCTCCTTGCGCCAAAACGTCCTGCGCCAAAACCTCTGCGCCAAAAAGTCATGCGCCAAACCGGCTGCGCCAAAACGTCCTGTTTCGTAATTATTAGACTTCAAATATGGAGAACATTGTGCGATTGACTGGATTTTAATTCATGGTTATTTTTTATCGGATCGATTTCTAATATTTTAAATTAGAATTACAAAACGAACAGCGTTGATCAGCCATTTTTCTGCTTTGTTCAATCAAATTTCTATTTTGCAACGCTCAGCTAAAATTTAAATGGAAAATACAAAAAAAAAAATTTAAACCAAAGGGGAAGGTGTTCTGTTTGCTATAATAAAAGAACTCGGCTTTCAAATCAAAGAATTTCGCATGAGGTGCGAAGTTTCATCATTGTCTTCGGTCAATCACCAATTTTTTTACCTCCATACCAAAAATTCCTTAACCCGATCGAAGATTTATTTTCTAAATGGGAGCTGTCTATTTAGCAGTGGAATCATCAAAACGCTGAACAGTTTTTTATCTAATTTAATGAGCGTGCACTAGTAGAATTTTGGCAGCATGTATGTGGTTCTATCGACAAGTGGAAAGAAACGACACTATTGCATACAAGGCATTCCAATTGAAACCATTTATGTTATTTCCACATCATGTATTTTTACACCATTTTTTAAAGTTTTTTAAAAATTATCGTGTAATTTCAGCCGAGCCACCTAAAGTGGAACCTTGATATCACAAAATGGATAGTTGATTGCAGAAAACGGATTCCCAGCGAACGAATGCCGATTTGGTATCGTACCCCTAGTGGACTGATGATAGGGGTGATTGTTTAGCAGGTGTGAGTACTGCACTAGCCTAACTGCTTGCAGAAGTGTGCCTCCCTGGAGTACGTCTCTACCGTATGTGGACACCATTGCATTCGCAGTCGACGTAAAGTTCGTGCAGAAATGTACCGGTGCAGTTTTTAATACCTCAATATGAGAGCAAAAAAAAGTGCACAAAACGGAAAAATTTGTTGGCCAACGCAGTTGGTCAAATTTGGCATAAATGATCTACGGAAAATCAGAGAATTTTCATCAAAAATTATTTATTAAAACATGACAATTGATCTAGGATTTAAATGTTTCAAGACCCAATTCACAGATACCTGACAGATTATGATATGTACTTTGTTGAAGATCAGAATGTTAATAAAAAATACAAACGGAGGAAAATAATTATTTGTTGATAAATTATTTAAAAAATTCTGAAAATCGACATTTAATATCATTAGAAGGTAATTTCCCGATCGATTTCATACACAAGAGGTAATATAAAATCGATACATATCACAATAAATCAGATATTTCATCATTTGAACAGTGGCATAATAGGGTGATGTTTTTAAAATCTGAAGAAAAATGAGAAATCTTGGGTATGTAAACACAAGAAAGACAGTTGGCGGAGTACGACATTCTGAACTAATATTAATTTAAAAAAATCGTTAATCTTTAATAATGAGTGGTAATTTTAGATCATGATATTGTATCAGATTGCAAATTCATTCATAATTTGTAACAGTTATGAACAATTTAAACAATCATATTTGTAAATTGGATACAATCAGAAAAACACTGCGGATTAAGGTAGTGAGAAATTCATTTTTTCCCGTACTTTTTAGGCTTTATAATGAAATGAATGCATTCAATGGAGGGGGTTGGTTGATCACATCAATTACCGTATAGATTAATGAAGTAATTGATAAAATTGTGTTATTAAATTTTAATTCAATTTGGATGCCAGTGTATAAATATTATTTTCAGGGGTAGATTGATGAAAGTGATTTACGCGTTTCTGTTCGTATTTCGAAATTTTCATGTTAATTTATGGATACAAAGCAGTTACTTCAAAATGCAAACCTGTTATCAAATTGTTGACCAATATATAAATTTAGATGGGTTTGAATCAAACTGTGCTGATTGGCTTCTCGTTTCATGTAGCCTTCATTACCAAACCGCGGTATATGAAAATGACTGTGGATGTAAAATATACGCATGCCATGGTAGATAACCATTTTCGGAGCTGGCACGAACAAATTATTTATCATCTCATATATCATTCTGAAAGATGCAATAAAACATTAATGATATCCAATGATGATTATCCAGATCACGAAAAGGTACTAAATAACATGATCAAGGAAATCGAAGTTTCGTTGTCTGTCGGAGCTACGGCGACTCCATTCTCGAAATTACGTTTAACGGTTTCCGAAATCACACAATTAAATATTCATTATATTTCAGATTTTCAAAAACATCTACAGATGTTCGTGGTATTTGTCCCATTTAAATCCAATGTAGTTGTTTGGGTCATTTTTAGCTATTAGTTAGACCCTCCACTTCATATCAATTAAGAAGTGAAGAAATTAGTTTTCGGCCAAATGGCTACAGAATGTGCATACTGATAACGGTATCAAATTACATGTTTTAGTACCTAAGCCGTAAATTTGTGATTGATTATCATTATATGGGAAAAATACCGCCTCTATATTCGAAATCAGTCGTCGTAAAATTAAGCATATTCAACTACGACAAAAACAAAACTAAGACAATATTATATGAAATTTTACTATCAGGCTGGAGAATGGATTGCCCCAAAAGATTTCCAATAAATATATTGAATCCTCATATATTTTACGACTCATCATTCAATGTAAGAAATTATGTCACAGAATTTTTATGCAGTATTTACAATCAAAGATTTATTTTTTGGGATTGTGGAAAATGCGATTGTTGAAGTCAATGACGATCAATATGAAAACAAACCAAGCGATTTGAATCTGAGGCGTGTAGTCTTCAAAAAATACGAAGGTCCATCATTCATGTTGTATTCCAAACGTATACTATTTATGAAAGAGTTAATTCCATCAAACATTTCAATTTCCTGCCATTGTTGATATGCAAAATCTTCATTATCGTTTGCCGTGTAAATAAAAGGGTAGGTTTGAAGTGATTTTAGTTAGTCTATTTTGAAAAATATGTTCATCAAAATGTTAGTGTAGAGACCGTGTTCATGGTCTTGTTTCACTATGATTATAAAAAAGGTGTTCAAATATATGAACGAATTGATGAAAATCAAAAATATTTTGATGACTGCGCGCTCCACGTTCAAAGTATTATCGCATTTAATCGAGACCTTGTTCAGTATAATATGTAAACAGCTTTTGACCAAGTAGATTTAATTAAAATCGCTTTATTTTGGAATTTCGTTTTCATTTGTGCCAGTTATCATTATCAGATTCCGAGCGTGGTTACACGTTATTCCTGAATAGTTTTAGCTGTCAAGATTTGAAAAAATAATTGTTTTTAACAGTGTTGAGCTTTTTAAGGAGGTTCTTTCTGATTACGCTCACCTATCTAATGATTAAATCATCTTAGGTAATTTCCCGTTCACCTTTGTAAAATCGAAAAGTTTTGGTTTTTAAATATTATTGTCATAGTTTACATGTCTCGTTTTCTATAGAAAAAATAGGCGTTTTTTAATAAATTTTATTAATGTTGCCACAAATCAAAAAATAATTGCACGAGCGGAATAATTAGCATTGTCATATCAACTTTCATTTTTATATGCAGATCTAAAAATTCTCAAGCACACTTATAGTGCCAAATTTTAGAAATAATTAATGCCGTCAAATCGAAAATTGTTTGCTAAAACTGAATCTAACATTGGTGGTAATGAGTCAAAAAATGAGGAGAGTGTTTCTATTTGTTTTGTTCTCTGAAATTTGTTAGAAGGTTGGAAAATTAAACAAACCCTGTATTTCGAATGAACTTTCACGGAAGAGATTATATGTATGAGAGAGGTTTTTTCTATATTCAGCATCAATCAAAATTCATAAATCTCTGGTTCTCTTGGCATACAAACAATTTATCATTCGTTTTCACACCCTATTTCGTGTTTGAAACAAACTATGTTATTCACTTTGATAACTCTTAAAAACATCCGAATGACCTGTAAATTTAAAATTTTGATATATATAGGTGATCTACCTTTCTTGTGAAATTATTTGTTGATTTGTGGCAACTTTAATCAGATAATTTGCAATGATTATTAAATCGTTTACAATTATTAAATAGATTGAAAAATCATTTATCAATAGCAGTGCAAATCGTGATAAAATTTATACATATATAAAGATTAGGATACCTAAAGGCTCCATCATTGTATTTTGACTTATAAAAATCTATGGAAATTATGTATGATAATAATGATAAATTTAGAGGCATTCCAAAATATTTGATTGTAATTAAAAATACTAGAGAGATAATAATCAATGGTCTATGATAAAATGTTAACACTTAGATATTTAATGCAAGAAATATGAGATATTTGAATAAATAAAATTGATAAAACCGTGTGGTAATGAGCTGTATATATTCATAGGTAAGAAGTGTTCCTCTTAACTATGACGTGACTCATGTTGAAAAAAAAATCTTTAATAAAATGAATTAAAATAAAAACAGATCCTTATATATCTAGATGATAAAGATAATTGTAAACTATAGAAAATTAATGGATCAGGTAAATATGTCAGATTAAATAATATAAGACTAACAAATGAGTAATAAATAGAGAATTGTTAACACATACCAATGACGATAATTAATACTACGCCATTGTGCGTCTAAAATGGCAGACTTTCCGATGATGATATTCAAAAGTTCTGACATTGAATTTTTTATAAAAAGCAAATTTTTGAAAGATACTTTGTTTTTTATGATAATAAAAGCTCATAAAATCGACACGATATATTCCAATTTTGAATCAGAATGAGTGTTCTCAAACCCTAAAAGGTAGAATCCCAATAAATATCAATTTACTTATAAATACAACATCAGAACATTTGAATGTCATCAGCTGAATGTCGACCATTTTGGATTGAAAATGTTGATTATTATCAATGGTCATGAATCAGAAATATGTTGATAATTATTTATAAACGAATAATTATAGGAGTAATTTTTATGATAAAAAGTGATTAATAATTACAATTAAGTGAGAATGAAAAATTAAAATTTTGTTTACGATCAATAATCTTTCATCATTCTATTACATTTTGTGGATTTTAAAAAAATCTAACCTGCTTCTTAAAAATGTATATCGTTTAATTGATAAATCTCCAACATTTATCAAAAATATTTGAAATAATAATGCGCCAGTGGTAGTTCTTATTTTTCTATTGTTCTGATTAACGATAAATTTATGTTTAACTGCCAGAGTCATCAACTATGCGGTATGTTTCTGACAAACTCGAGTATCCTATTGAAGATACTTTCATTCGAATTTTTGTCAATTTAATTTATATAAATCATGCGTTGAGCTAAATGAATAAGGTTTTAACAAGAGTTGAATTAAATTACACTAAAAGGTATGCAAACATCAATACTAGACTCTTCAGTTAAAGTGTGTTACCTTGTAGTTAATTATTGACAGTATGACAAATTAAATAAATTGTAAGAAAATTTGGCTCATGTTGTTTTGATTTTTTTGCCTCTTAATTAACTATATAACAGATGCTGTGACATATCAATGTAAGCCATCATTTGTGGATAAATTATGGTTCGAATTAATGACTGATTAAAATTATTTAGATCGTTATCCATTTAAAACAACATAGATCGACGCTTTGCGTTTTTACGCAAAGGTGTTTAGCGCGGATATATTTTATCTACCACGCATTTAGTCGTTAGTGTTTGGTGACATATGGTTAGAAGAATAATTGTTTGCCGTACCGCTTGAATAAATTAAAGTATGGTTATAACTCCTTATTTTTTGCCAAAATATCGTTAAAATTTACACAGGATATTTTTAGTACAATTGGGGTGCGACAATTTGGCACAGAGACTTCTAATGCACCCGCCTGATAACACTAATAGTCGGCTAGCTCAGTTTAGACAGAATATTGTTAGAACCATATTTTGGTGCTTCTGATCATTGGCAAGAACCGTTTAATAATCTCTCAATCATGTTTATGATTTCTTATTTTATTTTAGACAACATGATTTTTGAGGTTTTAGCTACGAATATTTAAATGTTGTATTTAAACTCAAAAAAGGTTTAGTGTAAGAGATTTACGCAGAGTTTTATTGTAGCCACCATTATCTTAATAATTTATGAGTTGTCGAAAAAGGGGGTTTTAATCAATAATTTCAAAATAGATTCTCATAGGTCCATGTGCGCGAAATATTCTTTACCATAATATATTCGCTTTATCTATTTTTAAAAGATCAAGTATTTGAGGCTCTAACTAGCATATTTCATTGTACCAAATACAGATAATTTTTGGAAAAAAATCAACATAAACGTCTGCACTACTTAATGATGATAAACAGGCAATAAATGTCTAATTAATTTTAGTAATTTTGAGATTGCCAAGATAGATTATCAAATAGAGGTTAATTGTAGAGCAATAATTTTTAGTCGAATAACGTTTGTCAGTCGATTTGGTCAAGACTGAAATTTCTCAAACTATGGGTAGGTTTATTATTTTAGATACCTCGCATAAAAACCTTAATATGAGTTTTTGCATGTTTATAATTGCAAAGCGTCAAATTATACAAATTTATTCTGTTAATATTTAAAATTATTTCTTCGATATTTGTAAATAAATATCATACATTTTGATATAAAAGTTTAAGTATGTAATAAACAATTTAAAACTAAAAAACATTAACATGATAAAGCTAAACTAGTAATCTATCTCATTTAAGGGCCAAAAGCAAACCCACAGATGTTGATTTTTTTATGAAATTTACCAGTTAGCGTCTTAACCAGTAGATTGGCACCACGTCTGGCTTTTTAAATTTAATTCAAAAATGATTTTTTCTTACGTCCAAACAATTTACTGAATAGTATTATAGAGAAACTTTTAAAGTTAAAAAACCGAAAAAAATCAACATAAACGTCTGCACTACTTAATGATGATAAACGTGGCAATAAATGTCTAATTGATTTTAGTATTTTTTTGATTGCCAAGATAGATTATCAAATAGAGGGTAATTTTAAGCAATAATTTGTAGTCGAATAACATTTGTTGGTCTATTTGGTCAAGAAGTAATTTCTCAAGGTAAGGTCGGATTATTATTTTAGATACCTCCCCTAAAAATAATTGCAAAGCGTCAAATTATACAAATTTATTCTGTTAATATTTAAAATTATTTCTTCGATATTTGTAAATAAATATCATACATTTTGATATAAAAGTTTAAGTATGTAATAAACAATTTAAAACTAAAAAACATTAACATGATAAAGCTAAACTAGTAATCTATCTCATTTAAGGGCCAAAAGCAAACCCACAGATGTTGATTTTTTTATGAAATTTACCAGTTAGCGTCTTAACCAGTAGATTGGCACCACGTCTGGCTTTTTAAATTTAATTCAAAAATGATTTTTTCTTACGTCCAAACAATTTACTGAATAGTATTATAGAGAAACTTTTAAAGTTAAAAAACCATTAAAAAATCAATATCCAATAATTGTTAAAATCCCTCGAATAATCGAATTCGAATTAAAATTGTCTTTAAGCCCCGTTTTATACTATTTTTCATATTTTGGTATCAATTAATCAAGTCCTATTATTTACATGATTATAATATAAATTGATGCATAAATCACATTTTTAACTAGTATTTTTTCATAAAAGTTTTTTATGCCTTTTTGTTATCACATAAAAACGTTTCATATACTCAAGGTCACGAACTTTTTGGACACCCATAACCGTGACATGAAATTAAATTCATAAATTGCCTAAATAACATGCCTTGAATTTCTAAATAGATGAAAAATGCGGCTGCCTTTAATATCTTATGTAGCTGTATACAATCTTACTAAACTCATTTTCAAACCAGTGACTGGCACTACATGAATAGTACACAGTTTCTGTATTTTTTACAAAAAATCCAAATTATCAGATTTAGCATACATAAAATGACAAAGGCCGAAATATCAGTAGCCCTTAAATAACTCAAACATAATACTAGATTTAAAGTTTACTTCAATAGAGCCGTCGACAGTTTACTCCTGACTTCTTTACTCGCAATTAGTTGCACACTTTGCGGCAGTGCCTGTCTCTTCGCTGCTCTTAAACTTGTATTCAGGGCTCCGTAAAATGCTTTTCAACATTCTATTTCCAGATTAGGTTTATTCATGAAATTCATGGCACGATGTGTTGATGTTTACAATGGTGGTCGACATAGACCACAAAGTTTCAGTTGTCAGACTCGTTTCGTTGTTAGATCAAATGTCATTCCTCAAGGTAAAAACGCGTTCAACAGGCTCGTTTATTTTTGGAAAAGAGAGCGCAAACCGCACTAGGCTCAGATTTGATTCAAATACGTGTTTTTCTATCTTAAAATATTCGAATATTTCCAACCCCATTTAGACTGCGTTAGTTTGAGACTGTGATCACGGTTCACTTACATAAGCCGTGGCCTATATGGCAACACTACTGGTTTGATCAAACAATCGACTGTCGTCTGCTGCGGTCGATCTTACATCAATTATGTGTACCATATCATTAGTGGTTAGACTTCCCTCCACGTTAACGTCATTGCAAGCAATGCCAACGATAGCCTATTTGCTTCGTCTGAAAGATCCCAGGTTTCATCATGCTCGATGCATATGTCATAAAATAACATTACGTTTTCGACAAAAGGATTCAATTTTTAATTCATAACATCGCCATCGTATTCGACTTTGATTAAAAATTAGGTTTGTCCAAATTTGAAGAAAAACTTCATTTTTTCGTCCATGCTTATAAGGTTTCAGATTTGATACTTTCATGTTGAATTTCCATAGTTTTGTTCAATTGTAACAGTATCTTCGTGACTGACTTTTTAGTATCAATCGAATGGCAGTGCATAAGGTACATCCAATTTTCTGACAGTTGATAATGGAATAATGCACGAAGAACTCTATGGCAGTATAGAACCGACGAACAATAAGACTGCAAACTATCATAAATTGACATAATACTCTCAACAGCTGGCATTATAGCCAACCAACTGGTTTAAGAGTAGCCAAGAAGTTTCTTATATTCGAATACGGCCGATTTGCAAAAACCTATGAGATATTTCAAATCCTACAGTGTAAATAACAACGTTCAAATATGTATTACAAACGATATGTTATACATCAAATGGTAAGAAATCGGATGCAGTCTGTATTGGAGTGTGTCAAATGTCACCACTACAACCAAAACCTCTAGAAATTTATATGTAACAAGGGATTTTCGTAAGTTAGGAAAAATATTCCTCCTACCTTTTCAATGGCACCACAAAGTTTGAATTGTGTCATCAGTGAAAAACGCAAAGACGTTCTGTTTCAAGCTGAATTTATCCGTCGTGTTTCTAATAGCTGACTTTATCATTTCTGCAGTTTCTCCATGAACATCGTGCATCATAACTCTGATTTTTTTTGACAGAAAAACTATTGAATAACTACAGCAACAATTTTTTTGAAAGATGGTTAGACCTATCACTAGAAAGTGAAATGTATGCCGTGGCATCAATATCTTTCGTAATCTCTTCAAGGGCAAAAGGGCTAATGCAATAAGTGACAAATGTTTCGCGTTTTGTTCTCGCCGAAATGAGTATATTATCATAAAACACTTTTATTATTTTGTCAGGGCAGTCTATTGACCTGGATCCGTCTGCATGTTTTAAAATTTTTAAGTCAAAAACTTATACTGTAACAGCCCATGGAGGTCTTCGGACGTTTAGGACTGGTGAGCGAAAATAATAGTCAAGTTTCTTTTAGACGGCATTCCTGTATTTGCTAATTTATTTTTCTTGTCAGCAAATGATCACGAATGTCAGATACTCCGTCATGCGCTATTAATGAGCCCCTTCCACAATGCATGCACTTTACACCACGTGCAGTTAGTCAATTTTAATTGATTCAAACTGCTTCCAATTTTCATTTATACAAATTTACTTTTAGACATTGCAACAAGGTAATACATGAATATCAACAAAAACTCTACATGATGAATGATAAAGTCCATATCAGACATTTGAACAAACAATTACCCGACTCAATACGAAAAATCAGCTTCGGAACTCGGAATAGAAGTGTTTTGATTTTTAAATTATGGTATTCGGGTTAAATCTCAGAATAAACATGAAAGATAAAACGTGTATTTTCCGTAATTTATCTTTGACATTCTATTGTTCATGTAAACTTTCTGCCTAGTGCTGCTAATGTGCTGTATTGTGGCCTCATTAGATTAAACAACTAGATCATGCATGTTAAGTAGTACATTCTTTCTCTATTAGTTGACATTCTACGTTTTATATTTATTCTGAGTAATAAAATTAGTAAATGGTAATCAAAGATGACTAAGAGGAACAATGTTGCTGGTAGTTTGGATTGAGTTTGGTTCCGCCGGAGTCGTCTGGAGAAAATCTGGGAATTTATGCGTCTGGCAGGCAATGTTCAGGAGTTCAATACCGAACGTTCCGATTCGGGACGATTGGTCAACTTGCAAAACCTTCGTGAGTAGAAGATTTATGTAGCAATATTAAAATCTGACAATTCTCTTAATTATTTTTTAGTTGCGCGAGTGCCACAACAATATAATCGAGAAGCATGTCCGAATCGCAAGTGAAGCCACCTGTTGGAAATTACTTGTCATATTTAGCCATTCGAATGAGCCGAATCTTTTTTTTTTTAATATTCAATAATCAAGTAATCATAATTAATGCGCAACTGAAATATATAAAGTTTTGTCGTTAAAGTCTGTTTTTTTGATTCAAATTGGTGCATATTAGTATTTTTTTCAAGTTCGATTTAATTTGTGTCCTCCAAAATTCAAATATAAAATAGCCAAGTCGAAACAAAAACCCTGTTTAAAAATCACAGCGAATTTATCTACTCTAAATTCGAGTCTCGTTACTTCTGGATGATATAAAAGGATTTTGATTTGATAAGAATTTTGACTTCTCTACATCTCAAATTTATTTAAAAGTTTGTTCAGGTTTACCTATGTATATGCCACATATTTTCTAAGGTATGAGTCATCCAGAGGCAGTTTGTATCACATGGGAACAGATGATTATTATCACTCGGCTACTTAATTTTTTATTTTTGGCAACTTTTTAATGCCCAACTCAAATGTCTTTTTCATGTTTAGAAAAATAACTTTCTATAATCTTTATAATAGCAAGATTTTATGATTTTTGAATTAATGTATATTTTAAAATTTCCTTAAAACCATAACAACCCCTTATGTGAGAAATTTCTTAATTATCCAAACATGTGTGTAAAATATACTCAAATCCAAATGCACATACTTTATTTATAAACCTCGGTTAGATAAACAAATGACAGGAAGTATCGACCCGCACCAATCCATGAATTCAAATAAACCCCCCACCCCCTTTTTAATTTTATTTGTCAATTTCTAATGTATATTATCTCAAATCTTTCGCCACTCAAATCGAAACACATAAATTAAATTCATGGAAAAACCCCTGTACTGTGTTAGCTTTTTAACAAAAGTGAATATTTTGAATATAAAGTGATCTACGGACATATGAAAACCGTTTAAAAGCGGGTGTAGTCAAGCGAAAGTTTTTCTCAAGTTCAACGGCTGTGTACTGAACCAGATAAGAAAGGAAACGTCCCTTTAGGTATAAATGTCAGATATTTATAAGCATACTATTATCAATTATAACCATTTGGGAAGGTAATTTCTGGGATACTTACCTCTTCAACACAACATATCCATAAAAAACCGACTTTTTTATGTAAAAAAAGAGTATCTTTTAGAAATTATAAGTTTTGTTAATCAATATGGATCCTCCGTCATTGAAAATTTTTAATATCTAATGAAGGACATTTTGATGAGTACTTTTAGTGATCATCGATTCTCAATATATACAAAACAATATAGTGAGTATTCAATATAAATGCTATTAACTATACAATACAAATCAAGAAATAACTCTAAAGATTTATAAACTAATGCGGCTTCGGCAGAAAAAGTTTTAGAATGTTCTAGCTATTCTTCGAATGATCTATGACTTATCATGGAATTATCTTCGATTTCACAACCTGACAAATATGCCATTTTGTGATTGCAAACTCTTCATAAAATCACTTTTAGTTTTTGTATTCTATTTGGTTTCCATATTTTCCAAAATGTCAGATTTGGTAATGTAATCTTCAATTGCGCATTGAATGTGAATACTTGCTCGTTGAATATGAATAAATTGTAGTTTAAATAGTGCGAGTCCTAATTCTCAATTCGTAAATATTTGCTGTTTATTTATTAAATTGATCAAAATTCGTTTGTAAAATAGTGGCGGCTCAAGTAAAACAAAGACAAGGATTGTCGTAACAAAACCACTTTTTTTAAAATTTGTAAGTTGGAATGCTCGAACATTCAAAATTAACCAGTAGAGTCATGTCTTTTGCAACATACGTAGAATAGAATTGATGACCCTTGGAAACCGTATTTTTCACAAGAAAATACTTTTTTGATACATTTATTTAAGATACATTCTTACAGCTAATGCGATGATGATAATGCTCCGTTTATCACATAATGTCTTATACAATTTAACGTAATAAATTGTCCGATCAGATACGATAAGTCAAGAAAAATGCAGGAAAATGTGAATTTAAAAAAACTGTGGATCGAACAATATGTATTTTTAAGCATTCTAAGATGAATTGTTATCATCTATATTAAGCTTTTCAACGACGTCAGCTGGTAAGGACCGTATGTAACTCCTGATATTCGGCGATCGGCAGATAAATTCCAAACATAGACGGTACAATGAAGGAGGTCGAATCGTGAAACGTTCCGGTGCATCGAAAAAGCCCTGGCTGCGTCCATTACCTCCAAAACTGCATAGGTATGTATCTTCCACGACAGACATTAGATGGTGAGAGTTTCCTGTTTTAAGACACTAGATAACAAAATCGTATACGCAATCAAGTTTCAACCATTCTAGGGTTTCTAAATCCATTCTCCATATATCGGAGCGACTTCTTTGAGTTCCTCTACCACTTCCGCCACTCATATAGGCAAAGTTTCGAGAAAAAGCATATGATTCGCCTGACCGTTCATTAGGAAATTGCAGATTTATTGCGATAGCTGCTCTTGTAGTCCACGTGCTTGTAGAAAAATCAAAAATGGGGATTTCTCTCAATGTGTTCTTATCTCGCGAGCGTTCTCCAAAGCAATATAATCTGTGTATTAAATATATTACTTATTTTTATAGATTGTCCCGTCTATTTTTCGTTTAAAGCGAGGTATGAGTCCATTTTGAGCTACGAAAGACCATGTTGAGGTCTCCAGACAGAATTTATACATCAAATTGGAATCCTCGTCTTCAACAATTCTTCCTAGTAGATAGAGAGATCCGCTGTGATGAACAAGTAAACATAAACGCATCGAAGGTGGACTACGATCGTTAGAATGATCAACTGAATCACCAGAAGAATCATCAGGAGAGGAGTATACGGTTTTCCACGTAGAATTAGTAATATCAAATGACACGATAGAATAAATCAGCCTAGATTCTTCATCATGATCAAGGGATTCTCCACCGAACATGTAAACCACACTTCCAACCGCACAAATCCAAGGAGGTATACAGTAGTCTTTGATTTCATTTGGTCGTTCGTGAAGCCTCCAAGCACCAGTTATTGTATTGTAGCTCCGTAATTCACTGAACTCGCCATTAGGACCGACCATATATTCCACGAATATCATGAGATATTCACCAGCAGACGTCATACAGTTTATGATACGACGACCAGGTATCATATGCTGATTAGTTAGGCCCATTATAACGTAATTATTCGACTAAGAAAACTCTGAAATTACAGAAAAAAATATAGGTCTCTGATCTTATATAGAATAGAATACCTTAAGATTTTTACAGAGTTGTTCCTTTTTCTAATAAAATTACACTAATAAATACTTCCTCGGGGTTAGACTGTGGAACGGTTATAGTACAATAAAGGCGGGCGGCTCATATTGTTGTGGGCGTTCATTAAAGAACATTATTTTAATATCTTTAACTATGATCACATAACATTAGCAAGCTTCAAAAAACAGTTCCCACACGCTTGAACTCATCAAAGGTCATAAAGCATGCGCATAGTGTGACAAATCTTATTTTATAGGCCTATTGATTTCGAGATAAAACACAATAATTCTAATAACAAATAGCATCTATATACGTAAAAACATTCTGAGTCAAAAAACTACATGAGCCGCCTGATCGAAAGCTATCGGCTTTACAATCATAGCCTTTTACAATTGAACCTACTCAATATATTTTTACGTATATATGATGTATTCCAGCGAATGCATACGATATAGTACGAAATTTGATTTAGGCTTACTTTGTTGCCCAATTTAAATCTGTATTGTTGGCATCAAGCGTATATTTCTGAAAAATAAATCTTAAAAATCATTTGTTTTAGAGTTAATGGTAGAGTATACAGATCGCAAATTTTCGGTGATAATTATTTAATAATTTGTATTATAAAATGATCCGTTACATTATCTTAATAATCCTTAATCACCAGCGTTACGCAATATCTATCTTACATTTAGATACTTAACCTAGTCAGTCATGAAATTCATATCGACAACTTACTGTGGTCAGAACCTAATAAAACTAACATAGGAGATATTAAACTAACATCATTAGTAAACCCGTCGTCAATTCCTGTTAATTACCTAAGGTCATTTTACCCCATTTCTACCATACGAAAGATACAGCCCCTTTGACTATTTTTATGCTGTTAATCTACGCCTTTATCTGATAGTTATCTTATCCATTGGGCGTCGTCGGTGTACTTAAGGAACTAAAACAATTGAATCGTTCAACACCTTTGATATAAATTCTGCATAATGTATGTTGTTTAATCAGTATAATATATATTGTGATCGTAGCTGTGGGTGCGCTGACTAAAAAATGACCGAACAAAATTTCGAAATCGATGAAAGTGGAAAAATTAACTAAATTAAAGGGATAGTAGAGACTCAAGACCAGCATCTTGTATTTGAACCATATAAAACTGTTAAGGGATCGATATTTCTCTTGCTTCACCACACATAATTGTGTAGGTTTGATTCGAATAAATGGGCTTTTGTACCATTATACATCGCATTATTCTGTGTTTCCTTTTAGTTTACTCTCTCGCCCTATTTATGTGTGGACTCCATGTTCAGTAACTTATCTTTCGCTATGGTTAACGTATTCATGAATAAGGTCTTCAATATCGTGACTGATTCGTATGTATGGAGACCACACATCACTCGATTACATAGATCCTCGTGTAGCGTTTCTTCTTATAGTTGTCAATAATTATTCATGATCCCTTTATTAAACTACAAATATCCTCACTTAGCCGGATATACAATGTGTCTGGTTGTTTATAAAATTCTAGTCATCGGAATATCCATGTACCCGTTATTCTTTTTCCATGGTCTCAAGCTGGATTGCATTTGTTATGTTTTATTTATATCGTCCCATTCTTCTGTTTCTTCCGGAGGAATGATTTCTTGTTTGCTTATAATCGACCGACATTAGCTCAACTCTTTCTTTTCAATAAGGTCACGTCAATTTGCATCATAACGTCATCTGTGTGACAATTTATTAGTGTCCATTCTTATTTCCAAGTTTATGATTGTTTAAATGGACTAAATTAATCCATCTGCAATCCTTGCGTCAATGATTAAACCAACAAATTATTATGATTTTAGAAGGCATTTAAAAACAGATTTGATTGCTTCATTCTATGTTGTGTGTCCAAGTTATGATTACCTGGAAGATCTATTCAGGTGCAAGTTTAAATTGGCGTTTCAATTTCGGTACTTGTATGACAGATAACCATATGTACTTGGAGATATATTCGGCCTGTAAAATTTGCATTAGAGTATAGGCATTTGTATTTTATTTTGGCCTTTGTTCTTTAAACTTTCTTCAGTAAGGGCTACCAAATGAATTTTCCTTGACGATAAACCAAAACCTGACGACGGATTGCAACATTTTCAATTTATATATATGATAGCTTTCTGTGCAATAAAATTTGGACCCAGAATCAGATATTTTCAATTTAAAAATGAGTAACCTCTTCTGGTCTGGTAAAATGCTGATAGATATTGATTTGTGCCATTTTTTAGGAGAGCGAAGCACACCGCGAATCACTAGGTACACCAATACTGTTTAATGTTTTAATCATCGTGAAAAGAGTTTGATAGCAACCTTGTGTTAATGCCAATTCCCTATGTTATATCAAGGATAAGGCTTTTCCACCAAGTCTGTGGTCTTTTGACTGGAAGGAAGGGTTTAATATAAATAGATATAATAGTCAAATATCAATTCAATTTCATCGCCACCATTTTGACAAATGATATTTGATTGAATAGCGTTTTGTCGCGAATTTTTTATTCAGTATCGTTTTTCGCAGGAAGAAATAGAGTATGGTTAGCTTTAGTTATTATCTTTCATAAATGCTAAAGTTTGTTACAAAACGTTCATGTCTTAAAAAGTTAATTTTAGTTAAAATTTGCGTTGCGATTTTTTCATGATGATAATTTTACCTAAGCTATTAGATTCATGAGAGGTTTGCCGCGATAGATTTATTTCGTTTTTTTATGTCGTCGTTGTTAGGCGAGATAATCAGTGGTGAGAAAAGAAAATTGATTTGATATAAACCATTTCCCATTCTGAATATCCGACTTTCCTGTTTGGACATTCATGAGTTCCTTTTTTTATTGGATTTTTTCAAAAATAAATACAATATTTTAAGATTCTTTCTCTAAAGGGTTTGAGAATATGTGGTTAGATTATCGATTATTGTAAAATCATTCGTTTACTTAGATTGGCCAGATCCTTATATCAGGAATTTATCTAAGATGTCGCATTTACTTTCTTTTAAAAAAATACAAAACACATCTTTTGAATGTCCACTTAACAACTTCGGACATTCGGATCGGGAAATTGTGTAACGTCATAGTGTTCAAATGTGCTGTTTTGGATCTAATTTATACAGACTTTTTATTGTCTTAAAAAGGAAGTATATTCTTTTCTGAAAAACATCGTTTAACATTTATTAAGTCACAATTAATTTTAAGCCTTGATAACGATAATTTAATCTAGCCACATACTGACAACTCACACAATTGAAAATCTACTAATTTGTTTGCATCGCCTGAACATGACAAACAGGTATAAACTGTCTGATTTATGTAGTATCATTTTAAGTTTGCAAACATGCTTTTCATTGAGTATATTCATCGTTTAACAATCATTCGATTTAGAAGAACCTTGTATTTTATATTGAATATATTCATAGAAAGTTAAATTTAATAGATACGTATGATAAATTATATTTTTCATGAATGATATTTTAAAATTTTGGACTATTCATTAACAGATGATTTGGCCAATCTCAGATGAAGAAAAATTGGGCTGTATAGTAATTTCGATAAAATGGAATGGCAGTGAGACAAACAACAATGAAGTCACAGAAACTGACAAAAATTCAAGCTTTTTGGCAATAAATTGAAAAAATTAAAATTAAAATATCTTCAGTGATACTTAATGATTGTTTTATTAGTTATGTTACTTAAGAAAACAGCCAAACTCAAGATATTGCTTTTATTTTGGATCTGCAATCTAAAACCTCATTCTACACGCTGACTGATCTTGAAAAAATCTTCAAGATATTCGCCTTGTGAAAATGTAAGATTGAAGGCTTTTAGTTTCTATATTATAGAGTAGAATTTGATAAAGTTTCAATATATTTGTGGTCAGCATATGCATGATGATTTTGGTTGTCTGATTTAAAGGCCATTATTAATTTTGAATGAGATGTCGTGACGGTCATATGTTGTAATGGATTGAGGAAAAGACTTCTTAGGACCATTAAAGCTATTACAGATAATCAAAAATGACAAGAGAAAGATTTTGATAGGCCTCAGAATGTATCGTCATTTAGCATTGTAGAACAATATGAATTTCACCCTGAACCAATGTTTCCAAACGTTATAATATAGTATCTGTATAGAAGAAGAATTAATAGAGATGACCATGAGGGTGATTGCGTATTAGAACTCTTGACAATGTTAAGGGATTTTTAATGTAAACTCTTATCTTAAAATGAGTTGTTTTATTTACACATATAGTAGAGTATAGCCATCAGCCACATAGATTTATCATTGGGCGATCCAATATTTATCAATTTAACTAAACAATGAATTATTACCTAAACATATTCGAATATCTCTGGTTTGATAAAAAGACGAAAATCTCATCAGAATTCTTAATAAATATAGATTCGCTTTTAAAAAGAATGTATAACAATAATAATACCATAGATTTTGAGATTTTAGACTGATTCTTTAACCAATCATAAATATCTTAAATACTTAATAAACATACAGTAGCTGTTGCTTAAAGTTTAGTAAGTCCAATTGTAAAAGCAATAGATTCATACCAATTGAAAGATCAGATACAGCGCAAAATATGGCTTAACTGGCCTTTTAGTTTGTTATGTGGTATAACAGGGGCGTGTTTACATTTCCGTTTTTTAATGATTTTTTATATCCCATAAATATATTACCTAATCGTATTCTGGAGAAACTGTACTTTGTTAACATAGAAATCATTTGATGCGCTAAACCAGGGGTGTCAAAGATGCAGCTGGGAAATGCCTATTATCCTTCACGAGTGCAAGTCAACCGCAATCGATATACGCGTGCTCGATCTGATAGAATTTAGTTACGGAGAAAATGTATACAAACAACATCATCCAGAATTTTTGGTCAAGGTCATTTTTAATGTCGAAGAATGTTTCCCTATGCATTTAGTCATTTAAATATTCAATTTACTCAAACCTCTCCTTTTTTTTAACTCATATCGAATAAGTCAATTTAAGCCTTTCCTGTTTACGTGTCGTGTATCTCTATTTTTTTTCGTCTCGAATTCGATGATACAACCGTTTGGAGTTATTCCTACAATACTCCGGCAAGTGAGTGAAAAAAGATACGGAACGTCGCGTTATTCAGAAATAATGGAAAAGAAATTTTTTTATCATGGAATCAGCAAAAATTCATCCTATTTGACATGTCTGCAGCGTATCACTGTGGGCGACAATGTATAAAGCCCGAAGACATTACGACTCTAATCGTTGTCTTTTTGAACAATACACAGAAAAGCTACTAGAATATAAACAATCCACCTTAGAAAAGGCATAGAAAAAACAACAGTCTTTGTTTCAAAACATCAATCATATTAATTAATGTCCTATAAAGGACAGTCATGCCATTTCTAATCAGTATGTTTTACATCAAAAGCCTTTTTCAGACGAAGACATGATTAAGAAATGCTTGTTGTTTAGCAGATATGTGACTTGTCCTAATATCCTAAAAGCATTTGCTACCATAATCTTGTCAAGAATTACGGATTCAGGGAAGAGTTGTTGATGTTTAACGTGATCATGATAGTCAACATAAAATAAGTAAACTTCCTTTTCTTTATATCAATTGCATTTGATGAGTGTACATCCATAAATGACAATCATCCACTTGCTGTTTTCATTCACTTAGTTTCTAATCGTGACCCGACAAAATAGCGATATTAACAAACTGTGAACAGTCGAGTGATTGTTTCGAACTCGGAAGATGTATTACATATACAGGGTTTCAACTCATTATCACACAGATTCCGTTTCATTTCGCACATCAGTAAAATTATGTTTTTATATGTTAACAGGAGTTTGACGTTCCAAATGTTGACTTTCGGAGAAATATGCATTCTTTTTTGAATAAATCTTGGAACACAATCTATACTTTTTGACAAAACCAACATATTTTTAACCGCTTAATATCAGAAGCCCATCTTTACACGTCCGCGCGAAGTCTCGACGCTATTTTAGTTGTTTCCAATTATTTCAGGATACTAATTGGTATATTTTTGAAAACACCATTTGGGCGGTGCCAATTTTAACTACCCGTAGAAATGTGAACACCGTTTTCAGTGAACATAAAGTTGTATGTTTGACACAAGTGAATTTATGAAGGCTTAAATAAATACCTCGGAATTAACACGCTTGCGCTAACTTTTGCATTACTTTGATAATTTACGTTTATTTCATTATTTAAGTTTGGATGTGGCGGAACAGTGGTTTACATTCAAAAATTGAGGTTTCCATCCATTTAAGTAAATGTTTAAAAAAGGAACATAATAATAAATTGAAAAAAGGTTAAGTTAATTTTTGAATATGTAAACTCATTACGTGTAAATCATTTACATATTATTTGTCACATGATAAAGAATATCAAAGTCATCAAAAAATTTCATTCTCGTTTTAATTTTGAGTTTATTGTTTTTAAAGTCGTCAACGTGTTGAATTTACGGCATTTATTTCCCTACTAAAATTATTAAAGGCAGGAAATACAAATGGTAACTACTGCACTTAAATTATTTTTACATGTTTTAAAACTTTTCGCTATCGATCAAAATTCTTTTGTTTCAATGGTGATCAAAATTAATTTCTGTCATCTTGGAATCATTTTTAAACTCTTTTTTTTACGTCAACAAGTTGGCTAATTGTCAACCACTGTTCATAAACAACAAAACTTAAACAATGAAAGAAACTCAAATTATCAAAGTAGTGCATATGTTAGCACAAATTTGTTTATTTCAGGATATTGTTTTTAGCCATCTTAATTATGACTTGGGTCAAAAATTTGATTTTATGTTCATTGAAAACGGTATTCACATTTCTACGAGTAGTCAAAATTATAACAGCCCAAATACGCGTTTTAAAAAATATACGAGTAATATACTGAAATAAATAGAAATAACCAGAGTAGCGTTTAGACTTCAGGCAGGCGTGTTTAAACAGGCCTATGATTTTTAGCTGCCAAAAATATGTGGGTTTTATCAAAAAAGTTTATATTGTGTACCAAGATTTGTTAACAGAATTCACATTTCTCTTGAAAGTAGGCATTTGGAATCTCAAAAATATGTAAACATATAAAAACTGAATTTTAATGATGTGCGAAATGAAAGAGAAGCTGTGTGATAATGGATGGAACCCGTTTGATAATGAATGGAAACCCTGTATATGTAGTAC
>JWZT01001069.1:155265-166460 GCA_000827895.1 Thelohanellus kitauei | reverse complement strand
GATGTATTAATTTTTCAATAATTTCCTGTTTAAATTCTATAATATTTGTTGTTTATAAAATTTGCATGATCTAATTATCTTTTTCATTATTAGGAACATTGTGTTATATTGAGTTATACACCATGGAAAAACTCAAATTTATAAAATTGTGTTGGTAATTATGTATTAATCATAACTTCAGCGTTTTTCTTTGTTAGAGAATAACAATGGCATAGACTGTCGAGCGGAACTCTTTTAAGTTTCTATCAGACACCCAATAAACGGAGTTTCACCCCTGTTCACCTAAAATTCAAAACTGCTCAAAAACAACACAAAAAATCATATTATAATGAAATAATTATCGTTTGCCTAAGCTTTAATTTAATAATCATATTTTGTGATAGAGTTATCAACATTGATGTCTGGAGGTCTAATATAAAGTAAGGCGTATAAATAATAATATCGTTACACAATCTTTTTCATTTTTTTATTATTTTACTGATTTCATGCCTCAAAAATTCTATAATCGAGGTTTATTTCATGGAACTAAATGTATGTCAAAATGATTGAAGTGTCGCGCATGCGTTTTAGTATGTAAGTTACTCTCTGATCAAAGTTCCCTTTATTTTATTGGCTGACTTAAATCATTTTTCGAAATTCAAGTCTCATACCGTCTCAAATTTTAACATCATGAAAACACTGGGCGTAATATCAAAAATATTGAGAGTTTTTCGCCTTGATATTTAGAAAGAATGGCGACCAAATGAGATTCTAAGTAAATGCTTGTATCCGAATACCCCCGAATCAATATGTTTGTAAGAGGGCTCTAAACCAAAATATTACCTTAAACATATGGACTATATGGATAAATCTTTCATAATCTTGATGTATTGAACACATCGAGGTAAATCGGATCAATCAAAGATATATCCTATATTGCGCATGCTCGTAATTCTGCCTAAAATATGAAGACTAGAATTTAATAAAATTAATATCTATTCTTTAAATCATTGTTAAATTGATATTTTCAATTTAATGAACATTGCTATTTTATAAACTTTAATCCGTCACAACATAAGATTGATTTTGTGTTACATTTATCGTGTTTGTACATCTTTAAACCACTTTACGTCTTATAATCATGCATACTACACTGTTTTTCATTACGTCAAATATTCCAAATAACGATTTTCACCGAAATGTATATATTTAAGAATATACATTTAATTTTTCGTTGTTACATTCTCATCGATCTTTGTTCAAGGTATAAACCATTGAGGAAGCGAAGGAATTAAAGTTCATTAGAATCAAAAAAAAATTAATATTCTCTAAAATCTTTTTTCTCTCTGCCCAAAAATTGGACTACACAAATTTTACAATTGCGTGAATTTTTAGTGTCTTGATATGCACAAAACCCCATATTCAAATGCACGCAACAAATATAAACGTGAGAATATGAAAAACGTTTTGGGTTTTTTTGTTTAATACACTTAACCATGTCTAAAATACCGCAATTAGACGAAACGATTTTGAATAAACAGAAAAATAGACACAATTAACAAAAAATGTTAGTTATTTGCAGTAAAACCCGTGAATTTATCTCCAAAATAACAGGTCGATTATATGTCAGATCCTTCTGCCCCGGAATAAACATTTCATGTCACTTACGCAAATAAATATGTATGGTTTTTATGCACTTTGAACTGAAATAAACTTTTAAATTTTTGAAATTATCATAAATCTCATTTATAGGCACTGAATCTTCGAATTCAAATCTAGAAATCACAGTGTGCATCGGCAAGAATATGTTTTATTCGTTAAATAATTTTTAGGATCTATTTTTTGATTTGTTTGAAATTATAAGATATGATTAAACATTTGGAGGTTTTAGATGCGTTAGCAGATTATGTGTACTCCAGTATTTCCAAGACTTTTTTATCCAATTCTTTATACACACTTTAGATAATTTATCTTTATTTATTTGTTTGATCTCTATTATATTTCTGGGAGATTTTTAGAAAAACATCAATTGAAAAGATGTATGTTATTTTGATGGCATTTAGACATCCACACAAATTATGGGGTTGTTAATGATATCTTTTGAAGATATTCGACGATTTTTTTCATTTCTTAAATTCTAATGCGGGTTATTTTTTTATATTCATCTTTTTACGGCACGTGACAGGTGAAATATAAACGAAAATTCCGAAATAAAAATTTTATTGTAAATTTAAGATAATTGTTTTCGACAGAAAAGCAGACCGGATCGAAATCCGATATGGATAAAATTAGATACTGTATACTGTATTTACAAAATCAAAATCAAACGGAACAAACATTTATATTATTATAGAAATTTATGGTTTCCGAAAAGAATGTAATTTGGGAAATCATTTACACATAAGATGTAAATTTGGACCTGATAATACATGATAACGAAGTGAATTAGAAATGCGTATACTATAGTGTTGTAAATCTATTGAATGACTCCGCCAGTTTTAATTTAGATCATCAATATTCAAACATTCCAAATATATTTCCACCCTGGGATTTTAGATAGACCATGAAACAGCTTATGAGCACACAATTTGTTATTTAAACATATATGTGAAATATTTTTACATTTTCATCGACAGATGCTTTCTAATAGTGTACAAACATAGTGGTTATAAATGTATGTGCCTTGTTGTAATTATAACCATGCCGTATTTATTTTTAATTTGCCCGAAATTCATAACCATACAATCAAGAAAAATTACAGAAACACATATGTTACCATCTGTTGGCCATTACAGAATAAATTTAGCATGAATAGAATGAAAAAAAATGCACAAAAAAAATTATTTCATTGTCTTATAAAATAATGGGTTATCGTGAATCTATTCACAATTCAAATTAATGTTTCATAATCTCGATTTTACGTGGATAGCCCAAAAATACTTTTAGGAAAAGAATTTCCTTTTGAAGAGTTTGTAGTTAGTAAAACTAAAATTGTGCTTTTTACAGGGTTAATAGGTCAATTTGGTTTTTCTGCAGTTCAAGTGGCGCGGCCGGTTTATTTAGCGACTGGGTTAAGTTCAATTTGGTTTTTTCAGTGGTTCAATTTGGATCGCCTTGTTTATAACGCGGCGATTTTTTAATAAACTTGGTAAGTTTATATAATATTGAATTATTTCTGTTAAATTTTATTTAAACCATAATTTTGAAAGGATTTTAGACATGAGTTATACTCAGATGTCAATGAATACAACTCCGCTAAATCATATCGATAACCCTAATGTAGATGAGAGGTTAGTTTAGTTTTTACCATAAGTCTCAACACTGGCGATTCTATTGTCCCAAGAGGCAGATCATCTGACCAAAAATAAGCGAGCAACGACGAAAACGTATCATCAATACAGATCAAAATGGGTCTATTGTTAAAAATGGGGCAGGATATTAAAATTGGCCACGTTCCACAATTCTAGCAATGAAAATGGTGATTGACATTTATTTTAAAGTCAACGAGGAGATCATAACCTTCATTCGAGAACTTGTCGGCGAAAATTGTACTTTAGTGTAAAACAAATATCTCAGAACCTTGACACACGATTCGATATCACATCATCCGAAACAACAATACACAATTGCCTTGGACAAATGCCCTATATTTTGAAAGCTTTCCACATCATTACAACTAGAAGAAATAACTTAAACGCGATTTGTATACGGAATCACTTTGCCACCTCATTTCTACAACAGGAAGAAAATTACCCTACAGTCGAATATATTTCGTAGATGAAGTCGCGTTTAATGTATCCATGCGTATAAAAAGTGGTCGATGATCAATAGGCACCACACTGATTCAAAGAGTACCAAAAATACGTTCTAGAAACGTATCTGTTTGTTGTGCGATGAAGAGATACGGTGTGGTGTATAAAGAAATCAACAGTAGACCGTATAACACCAAAACCTTCCTGGGATACATAGAAAAAAAATTTTTCAACATATAAAATCTGTCTCCCAAACAAACACAAGATGCGTTGTCATAATGAAAAATGTTAGGTTTCACAAATCCTCAACGATCGCTTGTGTTTTTTACCAGTAGAGTCACGAAATTTGTTACGTACCGCCCTATTCACCTTTCCTGAACCCGTTCGAAGAGCTTTTTTCAAAGTGGAAACTCTACGTAAAAAGTCCTTTACCTGAAAATGAGATCGAGCTTTTCAACTGCATGACACAAGATCTAACGACTTTAACGCGAGTCGCTTGCGATGGTTATTACCGCCATATGAAAGGCTAAGTGAGACGGTCTATAAATAAAGAAATTATTGAAAATTTAATAAATATTCCTTAGTTCTTTTAATTATTTGATTTAATTTTTTCTTAAATTGTTCGTCCACTAGACTTGACTGAGAAAAACAAAAATTAAACTGCAGAAAAACCAAATTGAATTGAAAACCGCCTCTAAATAAACACGCCGGGCCGAATTTAACTTTATAAAAACCAAATTGACCTACAGAAACCCCAATTGGACCTAAAAACCGTGTAAAGAAGGATCCTTCATCGTTGATAATGTTGAAGTTTAAATAAATGACGTTTTGGAGTTGACACTTATCATACCGATATTCTAACCATTTATGAAAGGGTATTAAATTAATTTGTTAGAAAATCGTTTTAAATGCTGTTTTTATCATGGATTTGTCATTTTCCACTTAAGATTTTGATTCAAAGTTGAAGTTTCAGCTATGAATTGAATACGAATACATGCTAATTGAAAAGAAATATCTCTGTGGTCCTAATTGTGCGAATGATTAAAAATGAAAGAAATATACATATAAATCCAAAAAAATTAACTGTTTAGTTATTAAATGAAGATATATATTTTTTGGTGAACGAGTCGTGGTCTAACCTCGACAACTAGAGTTAAGGTCACAATGCCACCCTTCGACATGTAGAGAGAGCAATGTTATCATGATCAAAATACATATGAAGAGTCATGTCGAGTTACATACATACAAAGAATGTAAAGAGATCAGAAACCGTATTTTGTCAATAATGCATATAAGCAAAGCTCCGATGATACCTCATCGAATATCATATCACATATATCATACAATCTAATGAAATAAATGGGTCGAGTCACAGAGTGATTTTGAACAAAACATATAGGCAAATTATCATTTTATAAGCGGCAAGCGAAATATAATCATTTTTAGAATTATAAGACGAATTGTTATCATTCAAATTATGTTTTTCATCGATGCTAGCTGGTAAGGAGCCTATGTAACTCATCATATTCGGCGATCGCCAGATAGTTTCCAGACATAAACGATACAATGATGAATGACGAAGCGTTAAACGTTCCAGCACATCGAAAAAGCCTTGGCCTACTTCATTACCTCTAAAACAGTATAGGTAGGTATCATCTACAACGGTCAATAGATTGTGAGAGTTTCCTGTTTGACGAGACTAGATAAAAAAATCGCTTGCGCAATCTAGTTTCAACCATTCTAGGGTTTCTAAATCCATTCTCCATATATCGTTGCGACTTCTTTGACTTCCTCCTCCACTTCCGCCACTCATATTGGCAAAGTTTCCAGAAAACGCATATGATTCGCCAGTCCGATTATTCGGGTATTTCTGATTTTTCGCGACAGCTTCTCTTGTAGTCCATGTGCTTGTCAAAAAATCGAAAATTGGTATTTCTGTCATCTTGTTTATAACCCGCCTGCGTTTTCCAAAGCCATTTAATGTATATATTGAATATATTTCTTATTTTTATAGACTGTCTCGTCTTTTTTTCGTTTAAAGCGAGGTATCGGTCCATTTCGAGGTTCAAAAGACCATGTTGAGGTCTCCAGACAGAAGATAATATATCACATTGGAATCCTCGTCTTCCAAAATTCTTCCTAGTAGATAGAGAGATCCGCTGTGATGAACAAGTAAACATTAACGCATCGAAGGTATACTAATAGTATCTTCAGAATCTTTGGGAGTGGAATATACGGTTTTCCATGTATAATTAATTATATCAAATGACACGATAGAATTAATCAGCCTAGATTCTTCATCATGATCAAGTGATTCTCCAGAAACATTCAAACCACACTTCTAACCTCACAAATGCAGGGAGGTATACAGTAGTCTTCTATATCAGTCGTGCGTTCATGTAGCATCAAAACACCAGTTTTTGTGTTTTAGCTCCGCAATTGACTGAACTCTCAATTAGAACCGACCATATACCGCTCGAAAATCATGAGAAATTCATCAACAGACGTAATACAGTCAAGTTCATGACAATAAAGTATCATTGGCTGATTCTTTAGGCTCATAATAACGTAATTACGGGACTAAGAAAAGTCAAAAATTTGCAGGAATGAATATAAGACTCTAATCATTAATAGAATAGAATATTTAGGACAAGTACAGATTTGTTCCTTTTGCGAATGAAATTAAACTTACAAATACTTCTTGCGGTTGTAATGTGTAACACTAACAGGATGGTTATTTGCGGTTGGCGAAGTCGCCTGGGGGCGTTCATATTAATATCTATTCACTACATATAATTATGGTAACATAATATAAACATTTTTTAATAACAGTTAAAATACAACTTAATTCTATACAGATAATCAAACATACGCAGGGTGTGAATAATAAACCTTATACCGGCGGTGGATTTCGACAAAAAACACACGGTAACCCTGCTTAAACACAAAAATTAAGTATGAATGTTCGCCGTGAGGGGAAAAGCTAAATAAGCTGTGTGATCCTAAGCTAACTATACTCTTGACGGGCCATGCTTTTAATGATTGAACGTACCAAACATTCCCCTATGAATAAGAATCTGTCCGATCGAATAAATATGATTTATTAATAAATTACATATGCTCTAACCTTGATACCATTGTTTTAATCTCTTTTGTTGTCATAAACTGATGTTTTAGACATCAAATGCTTACGAATATTAATCATTGGAGTTAAAGGTGGAACATAAAAAATCGCTAAATCTCGGCGATAATCATATAGTAATTTAGCTAAGAAAATTATCTACCCTATTATCGTAATTATTCCCTAATGTCCAAAATAACGAGTTATCTAATTATGTAACAATCAGCTCCTATTTTGTAGATTGGTGAAATTTGTATGCCCGATTACTGTGTTTAGAAAGTAATTAAACACCCAAAGGTGATATTTATCGAACAACATTCGTAAACTTTTCATCCGTTCTCGTTAATTGCACATGATAATTTGTTGCCATTTCTACCAAACTAAAACAACAGCTCTTTGATGATTTTCTGTGTATATAGCCATGTTTTTATCAGATCGGTATCTCATGGAATCGTACATTGTCGATGGATTTTAGAACTAAGAATTGAATAATTTAACAAATTTCATATTAATTCATAAGTATGTATGTTGTTTAACGTTTAAAATGATTGTGAAACGAGTTTGATACTCACCTCATATTAATATCATATTATATGTTCGGTTAAAGCATACATGTTATTTCTCGAAGCCTATGCACTATTGACTTGAAAAACAGGGCTAACATAAACAGATATAAAAGTAAGAGACTAATGATGTTTTATCTTTGCCAGTGGTACAAATGGAATTGGGTGTAAAGCTTTTCTCTCACAGACCTATAAATTAATATTGTTTTTTGCAGATAAGAATTTAAATACTGGATAGCGAAATTTTCGGCGGCGATCGTTAGATCTTGTTAAAAAGTCGTGCGATTTTTAAAAAGGTAATTTCTGAAAAATGATCAGGCTATTTTGTGATCTGGAAGACTTTTCCTAAACATGGGACTCGTGAGAAGTTTAGTTATAGATTTAAGTATTGTAGAATGTTTCCGTTATAAGGCGCCATAGTGTGAGGTGTGAAACAGTTAATCTTTTGATATAACGCTAAATGATTTCAAATATGCTATTTTTGAAAACATTTCACATAATTTTATTTTAAATATTCGGTCTTAATTAATAATAAGTTCAAGTAAATTTGAAGCCTTGATTATCAAATCTTAATGTCTGAACATACTGATAATGGTATACAGAAATCTACATAATCGTCTTTATTTAACAAGATGATAAAGCGGCCAAAAACCTGGAATTATTGACCTACCACTTATGATGCCAAACTGCTTTTTAATGTGTAAATTAATTGTGAAATAATTATTTGTTTTCGACAAATCTTTGAGAATTAATTAATTTAATGCATATAAATTTGATAACTACGTATGACAACGTAAAGTTATAACACACATGATATTTTTTAGGTTTGGAATTTTATTAATTACGAGAGTTCGGCAACGTTCAGTTAATGAAACAACTTCATGGGGGGGGNGGGGGGGAGTAGTAATCCTGGAAATTATGAGATTCCTGAGAGACAGACATTTGAATAGTTATAGCAGCAACCTGCAGCAAATTAGAGACCTGTGGTCATAAAATTTAAAAAAATGATAACCGAAATATCATCTGTGATTAACCTTGATGAATCATACGATGTGTGACGAAAGAAAGCATTCATACGCAAATGTAATATTTGATTAGTAACTATCAACTTGAGGCTCATTCTACAGAGGATTGATGTTGAAAAACTATTCAAGATATCTCTAAGAAATTGGTATGGTTGTATATCACTGAAGAATCATTTCTACGTTATAAAGTAAGACACTATCAAGATTCAAATTTTCTGGTCAGCGTATGAATGATGATATTATTTATGAAAGTGAAAACCAGTATGTTTACGCGTGTCTAAATCTTGTTCATGCGATTTCTTTGATGATATATGTTATAATAAAAGACACAGAGCATTCTATGTACCTGTTGGATATTCTCCGAAATTGAAAAATGGCCAGTTTAAAATTTTCATGTGCTTCTGAACGTGCTGTCTTCAACACTGTAGACTGACGTGAATGTCATTAAGAATCGACAGTCTAATTTATTCTAATAATGTCTGGCGATAAGGAACCAATTAAGAAAGAATTAACATTAAGATTTAAGCGTAAAATAACTCTTGAAATGTTAAATGAATTTAAGGAGAAAGTGTAGTTGAAACATTTTAAAAGTATTAATATATATCGTAAGGTATTTTTATTAACGCTATAAAACCCTTTTTTTGGCTGATGTAACATTTCTGTATTGCCCCTTTTGAATGAACTGTATATGAATATATTCCAATAACCCGAATTCGATTAGTGGATGAACGTTTCATCAGAATTCTAATTACATATACATAAAACTTTTTTTAAATATGATAAAAAATTATTCTAACCATAAATTTGGCCTTTTTAAAGAGAGTTTGAAACTAACAAGAAATAATTGTATATTTACCAAAAAAGTACACTGGATGTCGCCTAACTTTAAAAAATTTAATTTTACAACCATAAGATGAAAAACGGTCTCTAGATCAGGAATTATGGTATATAATGAGAGGAAATACATTTACTTAGGATATAGGGAAACACGGAGGCCTATTGAAATTAAGTTTTCTGATTATTTTTAATATCCAACAAATATTTTACCTCGGCATACTACTGAGTAGCTATACTCACGAGATTCGAATCAACTTATTCACTGATAAATGTATAATTCCACCGAACAACTCGAAAGATTAATGTCCAATTAGAAATTATCGTTTGGACACGCTGTATATAATATTTTGGGATGGTTTATATCTAGATTAATGACCTATAGACTTAAATGAAAGCAAGTGATCAAATTGATAAAACTCTAATCACAATACAATACAAATATTTTTTGGTTATTTTACTCATTTCTAGTATATTAAAACATTGTCAAATTGACAGTTATTTTAAGAATATTTATCAATTTGCACCAAAAAGTTTAGGTATAATACGATGGCGTTGACGAATCATTACGTATTACTCTCAGACGAAAGGTCTCTTGAGTGGAATGAATACCTTAAATCATTTTTCGCATAGACTTCTCATCATGTTTAAACTGTAACTTCATCATGGAAACATCGTGCTTTATATAGAAATAGTATGTTTCTAGCTTTGATTGTTATGAGAAACCGTGACTTTTATGAAACTTTAATTTAATATTTGGAGCCTGAATCTAAAGGTTTTTACGAGTTCTCTGCTCGAAAACGTCACGTAACGGATCGAAAATATATATTATAGCCTTTATCAGATCGATATATGGAAAGATACGCGGTAATTAGGATCAATACAATATATTGCATATTATTGCGTATACCTGTAATTCATTATAATATGAAGACTATAATATAGCCAGATTACTATCACTTCAATAGATCAGAGAGATGAATATTTTATACAGCCTTTACATTTTAATCAGATAATCGTTGAATTTTGGGTTATTGCATTTATTTCGACTTATATTAATGCGGTTTGTAAATATTTAAGCGGCTTTGTGGTTTATAATCTACACAAACTATTTGTCATTCCATGAAAAAAAAACATACAATCTTAACACAGAAAGAATATATTTATGATATATTTTTAATTTCCATGTTGTATTTTCATCGATGCTTTTTTTCAAGATATAAATTTAGGGCCACTGTGACACGAAATTTAGTCATTTAGGGCAAAGATTTTATTGTATGGTCACTTGCCATTCTTTAAATGTTGACAATGTTTTAACGATTTTCTAAAATACATTTTTTTCAGTTGAAACGTTAAGATAATGCAAATTTTATGATTGTGTAAATTTGTAGTTTCCTATAAATTTTCATGCACATTTAAAAATTTGGCACACCGAATATAATCGTGCAGTATATGAAAAACTGTTGTTTTTATTTGTTTTCATATCAAACGTATGGTAAACATGAAGCAATACAACATTCAACTCATTCTAATATTAGTCAGTGTATAGACGCATTTGAATGTTCACACAAATGTGATTCAATTGAAAATAACTCTGCTCATATAATATCTATTAATTAATATATTTTATTTTAAGTTAATATTTAGTTTTTGCAATTTTTCACACATCGACATATGGTTTAATCGCTGATTAATGTTAAGTGCATATCAGTATAATTAATATGTTTTTTACATTTTGACATGATTTAAAGTAAAAAATGGAAAATCAACAAACAGAATATGATTTCTTTGTAGATATTCCCCATTACCCCATGCATAATATAGGGTTTTTTATCGATATATTTAATTATAGTTGCAATCTATTTAATAAATTTTGCCCAGAAAAAAAATAATTGCACAAGAGGGAAAATGAACCTTGTTT
>JWZT01001069.1:132738-150466 GCA_000827895.1 Thelohanellus kitauei | reverse complement strand
AATGGATTAAATAAGATAGAATTAGATTAAGATACTTAAAAGTTAATTAGGCAGTTGCCCGCCGAGCATTTCAAAAACGATTAAATGGCCCGCGGCCTGTAAAACTTGGGAATCGCTGGTGTAAACCCACTAGAATTAATTAAGAAGATTTGAATAACGAAAATAGTAACGTATAATTGTCAAATATCACTAATTTGAGTTGACTTAAGCTTTTGTAAAAATACAAAGAGCCGAATCATTAAAAACGCGCCTGGTCATGGGAAAGTCATATCTCAAAAACACCAAGGAAAAGCATTGAGATCAGTACATGCAAATTTTGAATGCTGCAGTCAGACACATGATCTGTGATCAACATAATTTCAAGAAAATTGGTCTAAATTTACAAGAATTAAAATGAAATCCTAATAAAAATGGATGTTATAAAAACCAAAAACGACAATCATCAGAAGATAACATAAATTAAAGCCAAATTAGTGCAGTGTTAATTCAAATTTTCGAATCATTCAGGAATGTCAGTTCCAAAGAACTTTACCACAGGACGTTCGTCATAAAGTCCCTGATAGACCTGCAAGAAGATTATGGGAGTGATATCATCTTTGGTCATTATCTGTTAAAAATGACAAATACCTTGAACCAGTAATTTGTTCCACTTACAATCTGGGACGAAACCTGGACTCTTCCTTTACGATTTTTCAACAGTTCGACCTGACCTATCCTCCAGTCCTCTAAACCTCGAGCTTCTTCCAAACTTTTGATCGCCTATAAATATACAACACGTACTTTTTTGAGTACCTTAAGTTCGTTTCTACCTGCATACTTAAATCTGCTCCAACTTCCCGATCTCTGTATATAAACTTTTGAAAAAAAAGCAACAACACCAACTTTAAAATTATCAAAATTTAATTTAGCCTCTGCGTAGCGCAGACGCTATTCATTGACAAAAATATTTGTCCGAAACCAAAAACAATGATGATTCTGATTGTGAAATCAAGCCTGTACCGAAGTAATACTGGATATGCTGAGTAGATGAATTACCCGAAACATAATGAACTCGTGACTTATTGTTAAAAAACAAAACTGTATAATGAGAGATCAAGGTACCTAAACATCCCATCTTTTATCTCTAATAGTAGTAGAATGATAGTAATATCAATAGTGTGGAATGTATATAACCTAAATTAATATCCATATGTCTCGAGTCAACAACACAAAAAATGTGATGGTAGTAAGCAATTGATACACCTACAGAATAAGGGTGGTGTAGATGCGGACCCCTCTTTTTACGCACAATTTCATTTATTGATATAAAAGTTGTTTTTGATTATTTTTGTGTTTTAGGGCTAGGTATTATTGTTGAATAATCAAATTTTTCACTTTCCTGTCAACAGGTTCATCATTTATTTCTAGATATATTCTTCGTTATTTCAATGATAAAAACTTCACTACTGTTCGATCAATTATGATATATGTCCTCAATATTATGGCCATGAATTTATAAGCAAACAGAGATTATTTAAATACTACATGAATTTCAAAGTGGATCAAATCCTTTTGGACAAACAGGTCTACCCTCTATTTGGTAAAAAATCTAGTGTTTTTTTTATGAAAATAGTTGTCATTATTTACTGGTTCTTTTTTAATTTAGGATTTAGATAACGTCTATTTTTTTTTCCTTTTTAGGTCTTTGCTGTTTGTTTGTACAACCTAGAAATGAACAATTTTCATCCAGAATGGCAGATTATATCATTCTGAATGACCAATTTTTTGCGCCTCAAACCATTTTTTTTAAGAGTTAGATGAATTCAGAATTAATATAAACGTTCATGTTGCAATGCTTTGGATGTAAATTGCGTTGATTTGAAAATTTACCCTCACAATCGTTTTATGAGATAATAGTTAAGCTTTTTTTTTTGTTTTATTAGGTACAAATTTTCAATGATTTATGTGATATACATGCATCAGACCTGTTTAAATGTGAAATTAGAATAAGTTATATCCAGTGTCGATGAGAATAATGCAAAAATAACCGTGGCTACTACTAGGGGACGAAAAATAGACGTCTCTGGCCCAATGAATTTAGTAGGTTCCATCAATTACAGGAGCATTGTTGCCGAATAACTCATAAAGGATTTTTTTTTAATTTTTGGGCTAACGATGCAACAACTATCTCGTTCACTACGATTTTTGTATTTGAAAATCTCCGTTTTCATCACAGGACATAAGTGCTTCAAGCCTTGGAATGTCGTGGACGTCGAGTTGTCTTTCATATTCTATATTCTACATATCTAATCACAATCGAATAGTCGTCTCGAAAAGGAAGACTTTTTAAAATCTGGAATGACTGGATTTGATAAAAACACAGCTTCGGAAAAAATTTCAAGTGTCAATACAGATATCACAAAACCTCTGTGTGGTTTGTATACGCAAATCAACGCGATTTCCATCCAATACATTGCAACGTGAACCTATTTATAAATTTTCAAATGATTTAATTTATAAAATACTCTGCCATTTTGTATGAAATATGGTGTAAAGTAGAAATGTGAAATCAGATTATTATGATTTGACTCAAAAATGATCTATATCCTCATATCAAAGTTCTTTATATTTGACTACATTGTCCGCAGTATCATTTCCAAGTTGTAGGATATACGCCAAATACTAAAATATCATAGAGAAAGTTAGTTATAACAAAGTGGACGTTTTAACATAAAAAAAATGAAGTTATGCCAAGAGTATTGGGTGAAATCATGACTCTGACACAGATATGATTAATTTTGATTTGTTCTTATTAATTTGTATACATAACAATTTTAGAAAATACATAAATATGGACCAAACTCAACCTTAATAAAAACAAAGTTCAAATCGGTTAAAACCGAATCGATGTACTATAAACATATAAAAGTGTTGAGTTTCTTCACATTACAATAAATAAATATAATTTTTGGAGCATACCTGCCGAACTTTCATCCTTTTAGAATAAACTGAATAGATCGGAAAAAAATATTTAATCTCGAGATTATTGTCAAATTTCGATGTTATATGTGAAATAATTCAGTGAAAATGAATGATACATTTAATTAATTTAAAAAAAACTTAATACGTTATTTATAGGGGTGTGTGTAGAGAAAACGAACGACACAATTAATTGTGTGATTGTCGACCTCGCGTGGAATACTCTGTCAACACCGAGTATATGATAAAAATTACGTCATAAATTCATTGGTGCGGAAGTTATCTAAAAAACCTATCAAATACGGGTAAGAATGGTATCGAAAAATGGAGTTCGAAATATGTTTAATTTGAGTTTGATAATAATCCATTAAGTAAAATATAATCAACTTACGGTCTAATTTATTATTATAATCCTTCTATTTTTAGATGCGCATTCCGATTTTGAAAAGAGACGATGATTCACGAATACGGTATATACATTCAGCTGCCATCATAGTCATAATATCGTTAATTCAAACATAGATTCATACATCCTTACCATTCAGGCATTTGAAAAAGATAGTGATCTTAAATTCAGCTATTTCTAACAGATAGGGCCATCGATTTCCCATTTTCAACGTCGATATTTATTTTGGTGTGAACAACGTTGACCATAAACAGGTATTTGTTTCTTTTAAAACTTTTTTTTACATATCGAAAAATTCGAACGACACTAAATTAACATCTCAATTCGATAGGTTTGGTGAGTCGACTGTTTGGTATTAATAAAAGAGTTTCAGCTCACATTCATGAATGTTTCTTTTTAAAATATACAATAATATCAAACTACAAGAGCTTCTTAAAACAGCCAAAAAATTAATGTAGACGCATTGAGCATGTATATAAACATGTAATTTATTAATATTCAAATATAGATACCATATATCTACACAGATTTATACATGGAACAGCGTTCCCTCATCATTTTTGGACATTTGTGATATATTGAAATAATATTATAGAGTTTTTTATTTAAGCCAGCATTTTTATGTATATTCATGGATTTTTTTGCACGAAACACAGTTTAACGGTCTTCTGATTGTTTCAAGATTTTTTTTTGTTTACTACGAATAGTAACAAAGTTATCTTAAAAAATTGTCAACGTTTTATGTACATAATTTGAGTAAATTTCTGAAATAAATATGCTGGAACATTAGAGAATTAATTCTGTGGTTGAAGATATTGTGCAATATATTCATTTTTTAACATATCATATTTAGTTATAAATTTCACATTTTTTCGGACTCAGTCTATTTGAATGTCTTCAACATTTATTTTTAGATTTTCATGAGAGCTGCAATATCGAATTTAATTTTAGTCAACAATGAGAAAACAATTTCCTTTTCAAGTTTTGAAAAGAAAAAAATAATTCCTTTACTATATCTATAAAGTACGTTCTTCAACGCATTTGAGGTAAATTAGTAGCTTCGTAAATCAAATTGGCACAGTACTTTTCTAAAATTTGAGAAAAAGTTTAGAGATTGCACAAAATAGTAGTTGCGAAAAAATATAAACGCAAAACCAAAAAATGCGTTTAAGATTCGAGTGGAGAATCTATATGATGCAATGTTGTATTGTAAAAAATAAGTTATGGCCAATTGAGATACCTGCATGATATTCTGGGACTCGAGAGTCTGAACCCTATTTTTCCCCTTATTTATCACAAAAATATGATAGGTTGTAAGCGTAATAAATTTATTCAAAATTTTAAATTCACTTGATTGTAAAAATTGAAAATTCGTGTTGAAGCCATCAGAAAATTGACACGTAAAAGGTATCACTACATTTTTTTTGAATTAAACACCCTATAAAAAAATGTTGAAATCTCATTATTGATATTTTTGGATATGGGTATTTATTTCAAAATTCTCCCCTATTTTTCCACTAGATTTTTAGGTTACTTAAGTTTACTTGAAGATGAAACTATCGTTTAAAAAAAATATTTTTGTTAACGGTTTTTAATTAATTTATATTTGTGCAGTGGATTTATTTGTATATATGAAGCTTATCAGTCAATGAAATATATATTATGTGTCTGTGTTCCATGTGGAGCACTTTTTATTTTACATAGAGCGTTTTCGATCCAAATCAGCGTTTATAACAGCCCATTCCGTAGCGGTGTTTTTTGTGGATGTTTCCAGTCAAACTTAGCGGATTAAAAACCAAAGTTGACTGGAATCGGGAGAACAAAAAAATACAGCTGCACGAAGTAGGAGAGGACAAACGCCAATTTTGACCGAAAATAACTGTAATATACACTGTAAAATATTTAAACATTGAGACTTATAGATTTCACATCATATCGAAAACGAATCATTAAACATAACAAAAGAAGATAACACTGCAATGATTTAACCATAATTCTAAAAGTACATTCTTTGAGATACTATCACAATCAATTTCAGAGAGAGACAAAATTTCAAACAGAATAATGGATCGATAAAAACTGAGACCATATACATTTTTAATAATGTTAATTTCAGGTAGTACTTGATAAATACCCACAGTACGACAATCACTTTTATAAATCATCATTACTTATTTAGACCACTTTCTAAAATCAACCAATTAATATTCTATAGCTAGAAGACGTATCATTCGAGGTCTAAAAGAGGTATTTTAACTTAATGAGTGTAACATTAACTAAATACAGAATCAGCAAGTACACTCTTTTTGAATATTCGTATTAGTTAAATTTCAACGAACCTCAGACAGACAGAATATTTTTGATGGTGATAGAAAAAACAGAAAACGTCTTGATTTCAATTATATCAACATAACTCTTACCCGGTCCTATAATCACCATTAGTTGGTTGGCAAGGCATAAGGATTCGTTTAACTGTATTCTCCTTTAATGGTGAGCGGATTTAAATAATTGTGAATCCAATTAAAGGTGCAAGTATTTCCATGTTTTAGGTCTCAAAAAGTTTTTTGGACATTCAGAATTTAACCAAAACATCTAAAAATGTTATCGAGTAGAAAAGAAACTATCTAATCATTATTTTATTGATGACATAAAGTCAATTTAAATAACCCATAATGATATTGGGATTAGAAGATTCCTTGCTATCATAGATGTATTTTTTGACTACATTATTTTTTAACCGAAATTTTTCGGTGTTTAAATTGTGTCCTGATTTTAATTATTAAAAATTGTTCAAAGAATTCATATGAAATATCAATTCAGGCAAATCAATTTTATTCACATGGGTTTAAAGCACATACGCTTAATGGATTGTAAGTAGTAGGCTCTCCTGTTATTGACAATAGAGTGATTTATAAAAAAGGTAGTCGTATATAACTGTATAACTATTTAACATTGAGAAGAGCATTTCATGTGAATAAATTTATCGTAAATGTGAGTTTTCATAACTAGGATACCGTTCAGCATTTCAATGTACCAACATCTCTTTTTGTAGTCAAAACCGATCATAATTGAATCCGATCATATGCTCTTGTTGATCAAACAAAACAATTATAGATTATGATATGAGTAACCTCGACCAAAATACACTCATACTAACTGGCCAGGCAGCTTCAAGTGATATGTGTGAAACATATTAATCTGATTAGATGCAGGAACATGGGCACTTTTCTTCAAGAGTACTGCAGAATAAACTTTTGCAAATTTTAACTGTTATAAAAATTGTGGAGATTGAGATTATAATTCTGCGAAGTTAATTGAAAAATTGGTGAATTTCGGCTGCAATGGTTCGGAAATTATACTTATATCTATATTTATTGTTGAAACATTTTGTACCATAATTCAATATACTTCAAGGATATATGTCTGGTGGGTCAATAATGTCAGATCCACAAAAAAAGTTGATTGTTCTTAAAATATGTTCACTGTTATATACAAAAGAATGGAATGATTAAACATAATGGTATAAAAATTGATTATGAAGATGTTGATAACTGCTAATTTGCCTAGGTTTCAGAAAATTATTAACCGCATAGTCGATTTATTCTTCTATGACATGCGTCAAGTAAAAATGTATCTCCCAAAAGTAAATTGAATTCATACCGCTATGTTAGTTCTAATTGTCATTAGAAATTTATAAAATGAGAATTGTATTTGAGAACTGGAAATGAGAGATAAAAGCTAAGAAATCGATATATAAGAAATAAAATAGTAAATATACATTATATCACTCTAAGATAAAGGCAATGAGAAAGAATTTAACGAATTAATAAATTGCTTTTAGAATTATCAAGGATATACAATTTATATATGTGAAGAAATCGTTGAAACCATAAAAACAACCCATAAGATTTAATAATTAATTTTAGAAAAATAAGATGATGCTTTTTCGTAGAATTTTGGTTGTTTAGAGTCTGGCAAGTAAATAGTATTATAAACACTATAAATAGAACATCTTGAATTAATTCTTCTAAAATGTGTGCGAGATTTAGACACATTTAAATATTCATGTACCATGACGTCACATGTTATCATTTAATGTCTATACATCAACAATTACAAAATATTATTAGGGTCGATAATTTTCAAGTAGAATTAATTTATGTTATCAAAATGGGCATTTATCTACTTTTTTCAAATAAAGGTCATTATGAGTTAACGCCGGTCTCAGTTGTCCCCGAAAATTGAGTTTATTTGTCTCACGAAACAGCGCTTTTTTAAAATCATCATTTTGTTATAAATTTACATTTTAGTTTTGGAGACAATGATGTCGATATTTTTCAAGTTTTTATGTATTTCATTATTTCGAAATGATTATTACAACTTAAATCATAATATCTCATTTATATATGCAGAGCGCCAAATTTACGTTACAATCTTTCAGGGTGAACGAAGTAGATAAAATTCAGACCAGATATATCTCGATTAAAAATACTATTATTTAACGTTGGAGTTGCAATAAACAACATTAGATGGTTCTTCTTAAGATTGAAATTACAAATATGCCACAGATTCATCGTATTTTCTAATTCTCCTGCCACGCCCTACAAAATTTTGGCGCACCTACAAAAACGATCTGTATCAAAATAATTCATGACTTTTTTTCAATTCCATGTAGAAAATATTTTGTGCGTATTTCAAGAATATTTTATGCTTTCATGAAACTCAGGCGTAATAAGGATCTTCCCCAAATGTATGACATATATTTAATCTACTTATAAAATGTCCATCTTATAATTTTTAATATTTTTCAAAGTATAATATTATATTATCCTCTATTAACGAATGGGGGTTTTTAAGTTTATATCAACGAATGGGGAAGTTCTGACAATTCAATAATCAAGCTATAATAATTAGGGGGATCTATATATATCCGCAGATTTATCGCTGATCGTCTATCTCATCGTTATTATCGGATGCCTACACTTCCAGTTGTAGAAATATATACTTTTTTTCCTTATTCGCTATGAGAATTCTAACAGAACGCTTCACCCGTCATCTATTTTACAATATTCGGGATATGAGAAACACAGGTTTGCCAGAGTAAGTCGCAGAAATTCTCCAAATAATACAAAAACCGATTTTCAGGATGTTGGGAATGCAATAAATCTCCTAAATCTTAGTTATCCAATGATAGTGAATTTTCCTACAATATTAAGAACACAGGAGAAGTAGAAATGAATTTGATCATGTGGTTTTGAGACACGTGAACGTCGTTCATATCTACATTTCTCAAATAAATTGCCTGATTGGTTACGAAATCAGGTCAGGCTAAACGATATCGCACTCAAGGGACACTGAATGTCTCGACGTCTACAAGATCGAGGGATCGCTTTTTATGAAATGTAATAGCCTACCCACAAAGCAGACTGATACCTTTTGCAAACTACCAGTCAAGCTGAATTATAAGTTATGACTCGATGTACACGTCTTTCGTTCAATTTTAATGATGAAAATGCGTCTCTCTATGAATGGATTAATATAATTTAGGCATATATCAAATAAACATCTTTACAAGCTGACGCATCTGTAATAACTTTCAGACGTCAGCAATAAACGTATCTTTCAAGAAGGCTTTGAAATATATATTTTTAGTGTCAAAATGCATTGAAAGATTCTAGCTACACCATTATTCTTAAGTTTTTTGTAGCTTTTCCTAAACGATACAGCCAAATTAAATTGCTGTTGGATTAGACGTTGATCTCGATGTGGCGCTATATAAACGATAATTCGATATTATATATTGGGGTAGAATTCACATCTCTATACTTATCACTGTCGCAGATGAATGAGACGATATTAATAAATATCATAACATCAAATTTCAACGAATCCGCGCTTTGAAATTCAACTTTTTGCATTGAGCAATATGCATAAACCCATATAAATGTAAAAAATATGAATGAAAGTGGCCCCTAATAAGCTTGTAAATGGTCATCGATTTTAATTACTTTAAACACGTTCGACAAATTTGTGACATCGTCTTTATTAAAAAATTTATCTCTGGCATTACTCAAAGAATGTAATGGACACAGGTTCATTTATAGTTTGGACGATTCATCCAATAGGTGGCATAAACACGATAATAAACGTCATTATCATATATTCAAAGTAATTTACTCAATGGCATGCTGAGGTCGTCTCACTTCGAAATAGCCTAAAATTAAATATAAATTGGTATCTTTTTGTCTTAACAAGTAGTTTCCCTCCATGTACAATCAACATGCCCTATTGTCTTATTATAGTGTATCGAGAGCCTATGACTCTTACACGTCTCAAACTTTCAAAAAATGCTTAGAGACCCATGTTCTAGTTAGGCCTCAGGATACATTGAATGGAAAACCATGACAGACTAATTCAATTTGAGATTAATATGAAAATAGAGTATAAATCAGTGTGAGATAATACGCTGTAAATCCCCATTTCAGTCTCCTTATCTCATATTAGTTATACAAATGACGAGTTGAAGTTTGCTAATACCAATGAACAGTGTAATGTTGTAGTCGGCTAGATATTAACGCGATTGCTGGCTATTTAACATCAACACATATCTAATTGGTCGTTTTAAATTCTTATCTCTACGGCCCATTGTTATTTTCAGATGTGAGGATCAAAACGACTTATTAAGGCTGAGAAAATACTGCTTCTCTGATACCATCAAATTTTACAAACTGATCATGATTAAATATGAAACTTTCCTTTTAGCCCAAGGGGTATAATCATCAATTTATCAAATTGTACCGGGTTTCTCGCGATCATGTAAAGTCAAACATCGTTTGATATCCAAAGAAAAGGTTTTCAGATTTCATAATTATTGTGGATGAAATCATTTTTGTCAATATCTCTGACATCAAGTCCCATCGACCGAGATCGTCGTCATGCCGAAGGATGAAAAATCAATCATATACGAAGCCGTTATCAAAATCTTTTAAAATCTATCGTCAAAAATTATCAATTATCATGATATCTTCAGGTTATAGAGAAAATGATACCAATTTTGGGTTTTAAGAATCCTCAGAAGTGAGGTTTATATTTGTGAAACTGATTGTTCTGGAGATTCTCAACCTGAACAAATATCCTTTGTGTCGTCAATGTTGATTGCGAATAATCGGCAGAAGGCCGCGTTAAATTTAACCCAATATTAATTTTAGCATTTTAAGAATTGTCATCGAGGCTTAAGAAGATCGCCTCAAAGACGTTTGCGTAAATATTATGACATATAAATGAAGAAATATTAATAATACTAAATTTTACGGACATCTCTGCTGATCGAAATGGTAGAAATTTTCAAGGGATACTTTATGCCTAGCGGAAGAATGCATCTTTTGTACCATAGCCCAACAGAAAAAGATAACGGGGGTGAGGTTTCAGCTAGTGAGACTCACGCACTACTCGAGTCCGAGTGTTTAGAAAAATGCCTATCCCGAGTGCGACTCTGAAAAGGAATGTAGCACTGGATATATCTAAATAGTTGTAGATAGAATCTTCCTACAGTAATTTATTCATGCAGATTTGACCTTCTTCAATGTCCTTGGTAAACATCATTGCGTTAGTCACTTGGAGTAGTTTCAGACCGCTTACTGAGCCTTGTGAGCACTTATGGCAGCTAACTGTCAAAGGGAATACATCTGTCAAGAATGGAGCCCGATTCGGCACCAAGCATTCACGAATCAGCAAGCTTGACTGTAAACTTAAAAAGTTTGTCCCTCAAGCCGAGCCGACGGCTCATAAATACACCAGCGAGCATTCACTGCTTATGGCGCCACTCAACTTGATAATTGAAATTCAAGGCGCGCAGTTACTTCACCCGATGATTTGCAGCCATCCAATTCTTCAAATCTGCGTACGCAGGCTTCAATACAACTGACCAAGAGCTCGGCCTCGCCAGATGTGGGCAAGGCCGTTAATTCACACTTACTAACCTTGATTGATGACCAGCCAAAAGACCTTGCGGTCGCTCCCCACGTTAGCTCTCTTTTGAAAAAAACCTGTTTCCAAGATATTTTGTCAAGGCAACCCTGTGCATGTCTCTCAAGATACAACGGTACACAGTAGCGAATTTTGAATTCAATCTCTCCACAGACGAGTGAGGAATTGTGTTGACAACCTCCAATTATGTTGAAATCAGCTGTATCGAACGACTATTTGGCCTACCTGGATAAAGGTTGCTGTCTTTCTTCCAGGGCTAGCATAACCTGTAGTGCAGCGTTAAACAGACGAGACGTCGAGGTCAAAATATCTCGTAACGATACCATACCTTTGGGTTTGTGTTGAAAGAAATATACGCATGACATTGATTGAATCACAAGACTGGCGAGCCTTTTAACCGATATTCGAATGAGGTGTGAAACTATTAAAAGCCGTTCCAGGCTCAGTTGGCTACACCTGATGGATGATAAGTTCCAGATTTGCATAGGCCACGATACCGCCCTATCTGATGGCTTGTCAAGTCCTGAATAGGTTAGCAAGGATTATGTATTCTGAATCTTCACACACTATGCCCGCCAGGCCCTAACTTCAAATGATTGGCGTACGGTGGCCCCTTTCGTGTTTTCCTTATCACAATCTGTGGCTAGCACTGTACGATGAGTTCTACACACTTCACAAGCTGGTGATACGGCAGCCGTTCAGAACAGACTAAGCTAGCAAACTGGTTCATGTGGTCCAATATAAAGCAGACGATTGGCTCGGGCTTAGTTCTCTCCAAGTCGAACGCCCATAGGTGGCTTGCCAATAAGACATTAACGGAAGAAAGGTTACGTCGTCCGTCAAGACAAGCTGGAGGCCTACAATTAGGCCGGCAAATGCGTTACAGTAGCTAGGATGTTAACCGTCACAAGCGGAAAGAGGGAGAAACCACAACCTTTCACAACGATAAGGAGGCATTATAAGTCAACATAACAGAAAAGCCGCTACTGGGCAGTGGCTGACGCTTCGATCGACAGCACAACCATAGGCCTAATCGAGGCATCGATAGCCTCTTGACTCGTGTGCCAGGGTCATCGCTCTCGAAAGAAAAGAGCGCTGAATCGCCCGGAGACGAGAGGTCGAGCAGCTCTCGCCATTAAATAGTCGACACTAATGAGGTTGTGTTAACTGACCCTGGATAATTTTAAAAATTAGTTTTTGAGACTCATTACAAGCTAAAAAATAAATATATTCGGCTCGTAGCTTGACTCATTCAAATTATATCCACTAGTCCGTTCCTATCGCGAAACTCATTTTGTAAGACAATATTTCAGCCAACTCATGAGATAAAAAACCTGAATAGATCCATGGACCCTCTATGATGCCAAAATCCATTTACAGGTCATAGTCATAATATTACCACTTTGCAAAGTAAAGATCTACAATCGCACCTTATTATGGCAAATCACAAATGTGCTGAAAGACGAGAGGTATCGCATTTATTCGTAATCTTGATCTGCCAATCCTCTGCATAGAATAGCACGAGGATACTCCATTACAGTCATGCTGACATTTATGATGTAACCATCAATAAATTATATCAATAATTCCATAAACACAGATGATCTCATTGATGTGGTAGTCTAGAAATATATCAGCAATTTCTGATGGCTCCCGTAAGAAAATGAGCATTAAAGACCATACATGCTGCTAAATGTAGCGAAACAGAACCACACGTTGAATTTTGAGCATATAAATCTACTCTCTGACGCCTATAGCTTTTCCAGAACGCTTATACGATTCAAACATTTTTCTAAAAATCATAGGCGATATAATACATGGCATAAAACGCATGTATACGCATCAACACTAAATGGAACCATATTGGGCATTAATTCTCCTCCTAATCCCACGATTGAACAAGTCGACAGACAGTAAATGATAGTTTTTTATTATTTTCATAAACAAACCGAGTGATTTAAGATAAAATTGTCCATAATCATGAATTGAACTCTCAGATTTATCCCTACCATCGACCACATATGTAAGAGCTGCCATTTTCCACTTGATTTATTAAGAGTCTAAGTCACTCAACAAAACACTTCTGAAATACCAGACCCCAAAACATTACCAAACTAATGGTGGTTATCACTGGATATTTAATATTTTTTATTGACAACTTTACGTACAGCTAAATCAGTCATTATATGAATTCACACACAAAAAATCAGATATGATAAATTGTATTGTATAATGAGATGAAGATGAATTTACACAAACCTTAAGCGCACGCTGGTTTCTTCGTCGATCGATGGTTTACTGGTGATATTTGGAATATTAATAAACGAAACTTATTACATTCTTAAGAAAACTACCCACTGTAAAGTTTATGTCACACCGTATCTCATTTGATGGCAGTTTATTGCGATAACTCAAAAAATAATCTGATTGTCATGTTGAAAAAAGAGAAAAATATAAAGGCAATCAAAAACTAAATTTATCAATTTGTTGTTTAATGATCACCTTCAGCACTTCATGTCGTTGGAAACAGTCTTAATAAACCCATAAACGAACCTCCAGTGCAGTCGTCTGAGGCCCACCAAAGGCAACAACATGCAAAAGAAGCCCAACGTTATTGACCCAACAACAATTAGTTTGAAAAATGCGGCGGATTTTCCATCAACCTTTGGCGTCATTTGTGTTGATGGGGCTGTTGTGTGGTGTTGGTCAGGTGCTACTGTTTCTGTGGGCTGAGAATAAGTAACCCGCATACTTGAGTCCCGCGTCTCTGTTGGTTCTTAACAAATTGTTCATAAAGAACGTTAGGCGCCATATCTCTGACGAAACAGTAAATTGTGTGAAAGATGAAAATGTTATCAACCAAATTGTCAAGATTATATTGATGGAGATCCTGTGAAATATGATCCATAAAATGGTCTTGGCTTTCTGAAATCGCCGTTAAACCACGAATTGCTTCTTTAATGCGTTCCATTTTTGTCGAATCTGATAATTATTGCCATACCTTCCAATACTTTTACGTATTCATCAAAAGAAGAGAGGTACTTATTCAACTGACACTGAACAGAAAAAAAACGAGTCTTCACTCGGTCTTGTTCTCTGAAGAAATGATCGAAGAAAAGTTCTGGCTTCAGAAATCCCTGAGCCGCCAATGACTGAGTCAGACAGCCACGCGGATCTACAACCATATAGAGAAGATCACTGAGAAACAGTGTGTCTACTTGCGATGCCCATTCAAAGCTCGTAAAAATGCTTACCTCGTTTCGAAAATGACTACGTACCAATGAAGAAAGGTCTGTGTATGTGCAATTGTCTAGAATTTTTGAATATGCATACCAAGAGCGTTGAGAGAGTTCCCGATTCGATTAATGTGGGATGTTCCGACAAGATCGTCAATGTTATCTTCACAATAGTTGATATTGACCGATTCATAGTAAAGCCGAACTGTCTTTAACTCTTCAACTAGATTAAAACCACTGATAACTCGTTTCCAACTTGCATTGTCTACCAAATGAAGGGTTTACAAATAGAGACAGGAGAATGACCAACCACCACGCCATTACCAATAAAATCTTCGTTAATTGGATTAATATAGATATTTATAGTCGATTATTAATTATGTCATTACAGTTATAATGGCTAAACATATTATTTCCTAATGATATCACAATCCTCGTTTTCAATAATATACACAATAAAGTAAATACACACGACGGCGAGCCTACTCATTGACTGATTTGATGCCTATTTATGTATGTGTCATGATCACTTCCTATTTGGGGCAGTTGTCATGATTCTACCCCCATATTTATCTCGGGTATTAGAAGTATCATTATATCGTTTTAACAATATAATACTTAGACATTAAAATCCTTTTATAATCTAATTTTGACAAAACACGCATGTCTGCTCTTGCGCGTAAACAATATCATAAAAAACATAGTTATTAACTTTAATTAATTGTTCAATTGACAGGTTCTGAACGTGTACAGTATTTTCGGCTTTTTGGACTAGTCATGTTATTTCGGCGATATCTGTCATTGAAATCTGTGGTCTAAACTATTTGATTCAATAATTGTCTGATCAGATATACATTTTTAGTTAATGATTCTCATATTATGTCGGTTTTTGAGGGTTTCAAAACTTATTTATGAACAATGAATTTGGATGTACAGGATAACGAGACAATAAACAACAACCGTGATTATAATATGTATATGAATTTATTTTCGTAATTACCTTATAATTCAAGGTTTGATAATGATCGATTACCTTAATTAGCAACGGATAAAAAATTGGCATGCGTCGTTCAAGTAGTGAAAATGATAATTAACATACCGTATTAACACCAAAAAAACTTACTTATTGTAGACATACCGACATTATTCTATCGTCATGGCTATCCGAAGATTGTCGGTTTTTAGCGATTTATCGATTAATCACAATTAATTTTTTATTAAAATTCTTGTTAGGTGAGTATGGATTATTGGGCGAGCGTTATGGTTTAACCACAAACAAAATCTATGTTAAATGTTCGAATAGATTCTTGTTAATGTCTGAAAGTTTTTACTAATTCCGGTTACACTATCATAACTAATTTTTCCTGATAGGATTTAATTTTCGCCATTGCGCATTCTGGTCTAATTCATACAGAAAATATTTTTGGTTCAATACATGGTTTATGGTTATTGGTTTATTAATGTGACCGAAATTATCAATTTTATATCAATTATGTTTAACAAAATGTTTCATCCGACATTGTCCGATTAGTAGCGATCGCAGTTGTAGAATCTCCGTTTTTCGCTGACTATTGTTGAAAAGTTCGAAAATAACATCTTTTATAGGAGTATCGAATAGTCGATAACCGTGTATTTTTTTGAAAAATCATTTTCGTACTTTTCAGATTTAAACAATATGATTCGGATCAAAACTCATTTATTTAAATGATGTTATTTCGATTTTTTTCTTCAGAAAAAGGACATTTTTCAAAGTTGGGAGAGTCAATAACCATATTAACAATGGTGTCTTAAAAAATAATGGTTAATAGAATTTATAGTGTCCCATCAGAATAGATAAAAATAAAAACGAAAAAAGTGTTGTTCTTACATTACACCATTTTTCATTCCGAATGGCCGACTTTCCGATGAGGACGTTCAAAGGTTCTGAAGTTGTAATTTTAAGTAAATTGATATTTATATGGATTCTACCTTTTAGAGTTGTGATAATATTCATTCAGATTCGAGAGTGGAATATGTGTTGTCGTTTGCAGAGATTAGATCCTGACTAACAGAGAAATATCTTCCTAAAATGTACTTGTTATAATAAATAACACATCGGAATCTTTGAATGTCCTAATCGGAATTTCGGCCATTTTGCATGAAAAATGGTGTAAAGCAAAAGTTATCCTTGAAACCTTCAGGACGGCTATCATCCGATATGTTTGTGAAAGATATTTAGCCTCGAGAAGCTTCAATATCAGATATATAAAAAAGGTGATAAATCACTAATGTAACTCAATGTTTCATGTCATATCGAATGCAGTTTAGAGCACAAGGTAAGAAAATAATATGCGTTTGAAGATATTGATGAGTCTTTACACGTTTTTAATAAAGAACAATACAAGGTTTTTTGTCCTGTGACATGCGTAGACTAGCCTAGATTAGTATCGTAAACGTTACATTGGTGCCTGCTTAATGGACTCGCTTAAATTTAACCTTCTAGATAACACAGTCGAAGAACTGGAAAACTTGAAGATAACGGCCTCAATCCGCGGATGGTCCGATGAACAAATGCTTGGGATGATAATGCTGAACCTTCAAACGGACCTACGACAGAAGGTTAAACGTGAACTAGATGCAAGATTGGCGACGGAATCCCTTTAGTGAAAGAAACAGGTAGACATAGTTACTCACATTCTCATCGAACGAACCGAACTTTCAGATAACGCGGTCGATGCCGCTTCTGAATTTGCTAAGCTAGCGAGAAAGCCGAACGAGAAAATCATCGACTTCTCATACATGGCAGAAAGGCTAGCCCAGGCAATTTCGAAGCATAAACCAACGAACGCCACCGAAAAAATGGTCATAGGGAAGATCATAGACTCACTCCCTAGTTCGCTGGCGGGGATCGCGAGGTCTTTTGACTTGGAAGATAAAAACTCGGTTATCCGACGAGCCCAGAACCTACTGGATGGTCACCAAGATTTCCATACTGTGGCGGCTACATCTTCAACGACAAAACTGGAGGAAAGAATACTCCAATTAGAAAGGCGTTTAGATAATTTCAAACTGGACGGAGAAACGAGGAATAGAAGGGTGAACGGCTGCGAGAAGTGTGGCCTGCGATCACATTCAGCAAGCGTCTGCGATGGAACAGAGATTT
>JWZT01001069.1:69507-80990 GCA_000827895.1 Thelohanellus kitauei | reverse complement strand
TATTCCTCATAGAATCAGAAAACGTGAAATTGCATGCGGCTGATCCGACCAAAATTAACAATAATCTGCAATCCCATTCAAAATTCTGTTACTACATTGATAAAAAATGTCGTAAATTCAAAATATTGACGATATTTTCCCATGAATCGATACATAAAATATTTCAGATCGAATTAGCTTAAAATGACAACGGATCTTCATGCTGCGAAAATTCCCTCCAAATAATGATATTTAGAGGAATAAATAAATAAGGTTATCAATAATTTATTTTGTCCCTTAAAATCAATCAATGATGATAAAATATAAATTGACAAATAGTTTTAAGAAAACTATTAATTTTTTAGTTCAGAAAATATAAATTCATCATATTGAGTGTATTGCATTAAAACTATTTCTCTGGGTATCTCAAATCATCCATATGTAAGATTATTTCAATGAATAAGTCGTGAATCAATGAATGAAATAATAGTGATTATGACTGTAAGGATATATATGATATCCTGATCAATGTAACAGTTCTGGGTGGCCTTACGGGGTGACCACTGGCGAGCGTCCGTTGATAGTTTGTTCGACTCTGGCTGGACTCACTTTTAACGTTACATTTGGCGTGGTCTACAGGATCCGGAACGGGTGTGGTTCTCCTAAGTAGGGAGAAGAGTAAGGATATATATAATGTCCTATTATGTGTACCGTGACAGCGCTAAGTGGTCCAACATAATTATCACTAGGTGAACGTCCGTTAGTCGTTTGGTTTAACTCTGGTAGCACTCACCTTTTAGGTTACAGTGACTATATTAAATTTAAAAGATAGGAATGTACAGTAACTCCAAAAGATCATCAAATGATCACTTTTGCCCATTTGAAGATTTTTATGAAACCTTTACCATCAGGCTAATGAGAAATATGTAATGTATATAAATCAAACGGTCATTGATAGGCACCATTTCCCATTCAGAATTTCCCATAGGTTTATCCCGAATTTCCCTTTATTTGAATGAACTAAATTTAAAATTCTTCTTTTTTTATTTAGATAAGGGCACCCTTTCGAATGTTAATTAAAAAGTAGGAAATAAACCGTATTCTCATCCCAAAGTCCACTAAAAACAATTCAATTTTATGAGATTCCCGCCATAATGCTTTGAGGCTTCGCATCTCTTCGCGAATCCAAGGAGTAGAGTTGTTGTTTAAAAATTTGCTGACGGCAGCTGAAAGTGCCAAAAAATAGTTGTTAAAAAATAGTCTTGAAAATTTTAGAATATGTTCTAAACCTTGTGCAGAGAATCTCTAAATGGTTCAATTGAGCGGGAAAATGTTCGTTTTCACAACTTGGAAGATCCATGGTAATCTGATGTCTCGAGTGTGTCAAACGATTTATTTCATCCTTATACATCACAATTAAATTTTATACTGTGCTATTTTCGAAATTTTAAAATATTTCAAATTGATATCATTCAAACATAGATGAAAATCTGAATAAAAAAAATTGCACGCATGTGCGAAAATGAGAAATTTTGAAAGCTAAATTATGTTCCACGATTTCAATTATGCCATATCTACATTTAATTAAAAATAGTAACTTAACAGATAGTTGATATTCAATTTAATTTATCGATTAATCAAATTGAATTCGCGTTTTTTTTTGAAAGATGACAAATTACTTCAATCAACACATAAAAATCTATTCATGTATAATGCTTAAAATTTGAAAAATTATCACATTGGGTTCCCAACTCCTGAATGAGTCCGTTCAAATATAGTTCTAAACGTGTTCGATATCTGACCCTTGTTAGAGATTAATGTCGTCATATTTATTTTTAGCGTGTAAGTTCTTCATGACAACCGACGAATACCGAATATTGAAAATATTTTTGAATGAAAACAAGTGACAATATTATCGAGATGCTACCAGAAAAAAAAACTTATTAACTTTCCAATATTTGAGACAGGGTATGCTAGAGAAACAATAATATGAACGACAAAATACAAATAATACTTAAAAACCTTATCTCTTATTTCGATATGATTCGTTTTATGAATATTAATACAATTTTAACATAAATTTATAAAATACAGTGGCATCATGAAAATTGGAATTTTTATCACTCATCAATCAAAATTAGCAGACCCCTCCATTTCAAGATTTTTTATCTTCGGCATCATCACAACATCTAATTATATTCTATAAGTTCGGGGTTTTATTGAAAATATTTCGTTTTGTATTCGGGTAATATTTGTCCGCATGGTAATAAATTAATTCAAAATGTGATATCAAAATAAGAAAATAGAATTTGTAACAGTAAAGCCACAACTAGCCATATCATCATTCAACTTTCATTGGGATCTAGTTTATACAGGTAAAATGATTCTTCGGGGGGTGGAGATAAATTCACATCCATATAAAGAGTGGGTGTAAATGTATTCCCTGTATTTATCTGATATTGAGACTGTATTACTTTGAACGTATAGTATAATCCTGATACGATTTTTGACTTAACTGTAATGTCTTGGTTGTAATCTAAAAGGTAAATATATCTGTAATCGTGTCTCAGAGATTCATCATTCGCATGAATATGTTCGACCACCTAGTACACAAATTACGAAACTTCATTATATAGGCTTATATCGTAAACACTTGGAGATCGGTATTGAGAATGAAAAATAGCCTTTGATTTGGTTCCACCGCCTATAGGTTGATGATTTCCATCATTTTGGTTGGGCATAGTGTAAATACTTGGCGTATGATAAGATCCTTCTTCTTGAGTTGGCTGATTGCCAATTTCATATACTGGATTATGTGAACGTTCCTTAGCTGATTTATGTCGAATTTCAGTTGCTGAAAGACGTAGACTGGCATTCGCAGGTTGATGTCGACGTTCAGAAGTTGGTTGAAGTCGATTTCCATTAGTTTTCGGATGTTGAATTTCTGTAGATCGATAACGTCCATCTTTATCCTTTAGACGATGCCCATGTACTGTTACGAATACAACAATTAAAAACACTAGATTCATTTGTATTTCGATTTCAAATGTTAGAACGCGGAGTCGTTTGTTTCAATGATTTGATATATTATATATGATATTGATACGAAGAATTCTCGTGGGATCTATTTTTGCCCGGAAATATACGATCGAATACAATAACTGCAGTTCGGTCTCTAAAGGATAATTAATTAGTGTTAAACAGTGTCAAAAATTAATGTATTTTTACCACTTCATAAATCATCGAACGACTAGGACGAGAACGACCTCAATAACTTCGCTCGTATTCGTATGAATATCTAGTATAGGAGTCTATTTTTGATTGAATTTTATCAATAACAATGATTATTCATCAATTGTAATTTCTTAACAAAAAAGGACCACTCGGGCTCAGACAACGCAATGAGATTGGGTTCTCTGACGTCTCAAAGAATTTATATCTGTAAATACACCTATCTATAATATAAAATATATATATATTTATCTTATACGCTAGTCCTGTGTTGTGTAACTATCATAAACATAAATACATATTGTAGATCGTTAATTCGACCAAAAAATATTATCTTAGGCCGTCGTAGATCAAGCATGCGGGAAGGCATTCATGTCATCAAAGTAATGTATTTTTTAATTAATTCACTATAATGAGAGAAAGTCTACAATTTGTATAATGTTTCGTTGATTAAATATTGTGGCTAAAAATATAACGAATGTTTATATTCCTTTAATAAATTCTGATTTACGCCACTGGGTATAAATTCCTTAGTTTAAAATATCACCCAACAGGTACTTACATTGCATCCTATGTCATAGTTTAACGTAGTTAAACACAAAAATCTTATTCCATATCTAGGAATTTGATCCTCCTCGGTCAAAACCGAGTGTATGGTTCTGGGCATCCTGAAAATTTAAGTGAAACTTTGATCATTGGAAAACATTTTATGAAGGATAAAATTGTGACAATAACATAAATGATACGAGATAAACTGTACATGATAAATAATGATAATTGGAAAACACACCATATGATTATGCGATTTATCGAAAATATTACGGCGAGTGCCCGTTATTAATGTTACCAAAACATCATAAATAGCCGCATTTTCCTTTAATAACCAACTAGTAGTGTTGTTTATAAAAAATTGCTTTCTGTTCCCGGTAGAATTTCACTCATTAACCCGATATTCTTTGATTTTTAATGCACATTTCTCCAAAGAAAATGGAATCGAAATATGGTTGCCGCTTTTAATGAATGAGGAAATTAATCGTGTAATATATCATTACAGAACGAACATTTCAAATTATTAATGTACCTTTATTCAATATCTTTTTGTTAACCAGGAATAATCGAATCTTCCGCTGATAAAATACTACATTTAGCAAGTTGTATCTCAGGAGTCTGGGGTCTCGGCAAAGTCGATAGGTCTTCGTTTCGATGAATTCCTGTTAAAAAGTATCATCTCTACTACATCTGAACCCATATTAGTAACTAGAAATTTCTACCTGAACTAAAACTTAAAAATGAACGTGATAATAATCTGTATTTGAACCTTCTCTCCCTACCCCCCCCCCCCCACATTTTGAGTAAGTCTTTCCAACCTTAGACCGATAAAATATATTGTTATATCAGTAAGTTATTTTACAACTTAGAGTCCTGTACCGACCTTATATTGCTTCGATTAGGAAATTTGGCCTATAAGGCGAGTTACAGGCTTATTAACGTTATATAACATCAAAATCGAGTTTGAATAATACAACGCATGCCTATTGAAATAAATGTGCATAAGAAATTCATAATTGTACTCATAAATGAATATATTATGAAATATATCAATTTCTTGAATTCATATTTCAGAAATTCTTGAAATAATAAATCAGACATTTTCTATACGCGTTTAGGAAAAACAATGATACTATTGTGTAATGAAGCTATCTCAATATTTTCAACTGTGATGATTCAGAACTCTAAAAGTCATAATCGTTGAATAAGACAAGCCACAATTACTCTCACTAAATACATTTTTCGACAAACAAATTCAGGGAATATAATAACAATAAATATTCTCAAATTTCATTGTGGTTTGAATTATCTCATAATGACAATCAATCCTGTTTAATCAGCCAAATTCTGATAGTTTGAAAGATAGAAAATACGATTTTTGGATCAAATCGTCTTCGTGTTATGCATGAATTCAGAATACTCGTTGGTGTTGATTCAATGTTCCCATATAATATGCTCGGCGGCATAGAATTTGGAGGTTATGAATATAATTCTCGAAACCACAATTCTATAGAAAATACAGGAGCATCCCTTGTAACAGCATGTGAATATTGGTATTATTACAAGTGGGATGATTATACAAACATAAAAAAATGCATCTTAATGACTTTTTGGGTTTATTAAACAATAAAACAACTCCCTATCTCTTTTGAAAATTATTATTGCGTGTTTGTTAGCATATCATCTTAGCTTAACATGTAAAAGTTATCTATTCATAACACAAAGAATCATCGAATGACTTTATCGATCACAACATATACACGCATGCTCATTTTAAAAACGACCAAACCTAAATTTCTGGTTTCATGATGATTGTTTAACACTCTCTAATATGTGTTGTATACATACATTGTATATATACAATGATGAATCTAATTTAAAGGGGTTTACATTGGTCTTTATCTAGAGATTTGGTCAATTTTTATCATAGAACCAGATATATAAATAATTATCAAGAATCGAAGGCTGTAGGGTGTAAAAAACATCATGATATTTGATTGTAAATTCAGGGTCAATAATTTCTTTGGAATAAATTAGTAAAAGATAGATTATTTAAGTAGATACTTAATGTTAGCATAAAACGATCGTTAAGATGGATTCGAAGTAACAACCGATTGACAACCATCCCTTCATCACTCCATTCACTACTGAGGATAGGTTCATTGATATGAATAGAGAAGGTATCCGACATTTTTTTGAAGATCTGTTAATAGATCTACAGGGGTTCCAAAGTACTTAATAGTTTTTTCAGGAAAGAATAAAAAATAACCAAAATATTATGATTTATTAATATGGATGATATGATAAAATATGTGTAAACTTTTTGAATTTATAACTCGTTTTCTCGCGATCAGTCGTAGTAAGATCTTTAGATGAAATTTGTTTTAAAAAGCGAATACAATTGTATAAAAACATGAAAAGAGGACTTTTTAAATAATATTCGATGTACTAGATGAGGAATACATGATTTTCCAGTGGTCTATTTCGAATTTACCACCACATTTCTCTTCAAAAATTTTCCCAATTTTAAGCTATTGCAGTTCCAGAATAAAAAATGTAGCTTCTTAACCTTCATACTTTTTTATATATATTATAAAATGAATTTCTAACGCTGGGTAGAGTAGGTGTTATCGATTTTTCTGTTTGGTTTGGTTTGAAACTTTCAATTTATCTTGTACTTCTGTATCTGTGTTTCCATTAGATTTGGCCAGTATTTATCGGTCTTTAACTCTGACTTCAATCAAGGGTTTTTTTCAAAATATTGAGATGGACTGAGAAGATAAAAGTTGATGAATAGTTGTCTATATTTCCATCCATGGAACAATTTTTTTATTTAAGCTAACTTTTAATCATTTATCAGTAAACATTTTTGATTAAATTTAAAAAACATACGTATAATATTATCGTTTTTGAATAGTTTCGCATTTACATATAATATTAGCGGGCATTGTGTCGCGCGTTACAGAAACAGAAAGAATCACTGTACATTTAGTAATTTGGCAACCAGTAACAGTAAAATCAAATTTATTAAACTCATTTCGATCAATATATACTATGGCAGCATGTAAACATAAATTGGAGGTTTATCTACATTCGCAAATGTAACAATAAAATATTTTTTGTTAAATTTAAGGCTCTATTGATTTTTAATCCATAATTTGTTGAAGATTGATGACTAGTAGAAATTTTATCGTCTCTGGTTGCTGCTCGATCTTGGATAGTGTGCCATTTTATTGCTCTACCTCGATCCTGTATATTCCAGTGTCCAGCTCCATCCTCATAAAGCTTCTGGAGCTCTTGGCAGTGGGATAACTCTGTTACTCTTAGCGATTCAGGTATTTCTGAAGCTCCTGAGGATGTTTTATAATTTCTCAGTTTGATGAACCTGAAACCCGATCTCGTCCATCCAATTCCACGGAGAACTGTGTTAGGGTTAGATATGAGAAATTTGTTATTGTAGAAAAATGCTCCTCTTGAGTCCCTGATCGATCCACAATGGTATGCGATTTTATCGACTTACCTCTTACCAATGCATTCGAGAATCCAACTCCATAGAGCTTCTGATCCCCTCTACTAGGCGCTCATCTTCCGCGGTATACGATTTGGCCTATTCTGAAGCTCTTAAAGAATTTTAATACTCTTTCACTTCAAGGACCTGATTCCCGATTTCTGTATTGGTTGTGACCGTGCTGAAATTCTGACTAAGGCCGCCATTAAGCAAGAGCGGTTCAGTTACATGTCAACAACTCATTGCTATACCGGAGCTGTTATGCTGTGTTTTAAGGGTAGTTAAGGCCAAAGCTGTCATCCAAGCGCCTTCGAAGAATCAATTATAGTCTCCTAGTATTCAAAAGGCAAGCAGGTCATAAAGATTCGCCATGGTGCTCGTTGATTAATCTGTACTGAGCGTGAGAGTAGACTATTCACACTTGCGGCTCTGCGTGGGGATCTCTTGAATAGCGTGCTTTTAGCGGGCTGGCCATCCACTTGATAGCGAAAAGCAGGTCGACGGGTTGTTGGTGATTGACATCCTAGTTTAGACTAATAGTTAGTTTTTCCCTCTTATAGAAGATTGACGACCACTGATTTAATATCACAACAACGGATTTATTTCTATATAAATCTAAACATCACTCAAAACAATTCGTTTAAATCTGTAAATACATTTAGACAACTGAAGATTATGCTTCTGACATGATTGTAACTCCTGAAAAGAAATTTCAATATTTTCTTTAAACTTCTCTCTTTCGTCACGTGATCTGTTTTTATCTTTTCGAATATTTTCGACTAATATTTTATTTTCAATCGATTAAACTCTGTCTTATTTTTAACGTTGACATCTACCTAATATTCACTCCATAATGTTATGAAGTGGTGATATTTGAATTTGATTGAAGCATATTCGTCAGCGTCAAGTTGAAGACTAAGCGTATGACGTTTGCCATTATTCCGCATTCCTCGTGTGTATTTTATTTGTTAACATTTGATTGAGCAGAATCATAAAAGAAAAAACCCGTAGAGGCTTTTTTCAAAAACAAGAAGGTAAGTATATGCTTAGATCTCTATTAATAATCATTTAAAATATCGCCTATTATAATCTATCCACAATTCTTTTTATATAAGTATAAAATATCTTAAACGCCTATTGTCGGCCATTAATTTAAGAAATGTGTTGAAAGCATACTAATGATTATCGCTTGCTTGATGATATTAGCTCATGAAACAAGATTTATTTAACTTATCGAATATCTGAGCAGGTCTCGTATCCAAAAAATTTATCAATGGTTGATATGAAAATATAGCAAAAAGAATTACACATAATTTTAAGATGTGAATCGTATCTTTATGCTGATCATCATCTTGATCATTAAATTCCCCAAAAATGAGTGCTGACCAGATAAAGCTACTCTAGTTAGCAGGTGCGGTGTTAATGTTTTTGTCATATAGATTAGACACAGCAGCTATGAGCCTGCATAGCAAACCGACAGGAGGGAAGCGACAGAGTACACGGATAGGGTGAAGCTGTCATAGCACTACGCCGACATAGGTTTATTCATCCAGAAGTTACAAGTAATATTAATATTTATCATAGATTTCAGTGTAAATATATGTTACTTTGTCAATAACTTTGACATATTTATCATACGTCACTTTGAATCGAATTGTGCATTTCGATATCCTACCCCTCCTGCATCATTTTAAATATTATTTTTTTTGAATAAACGCCTATTGATTATCTTATGGTGTCAGGGTTTATATTCGAACCACAGCTACATATTTTTTTGTGTCTAAAATATCTAAACAGAAACAACTATACAAACGAATGCTGTTTTTATCCTTGAGAGTTTTTTGGCCGAGAACTTTACAAAAATACTGGAGAATAAATTTGAAATTATTTAGGGATTGGTACGTAAATTTCAAGAAATGACCAAAAAGTTTATATAGTGAGTTTCGGGATTAAGTCTGTCACATTTGTATAGCTCAAATTTTACCAATAATGATCAATTAAACAAATAAATTCTAAATCTATTCGTTAATTTCCTCTCCTGAGTAAACTACTTCGATGTATTTCAGCATATTTCGGTAATAGACATCCGAGTCAGAATGGTGTAATTTACATTGATCCACTTTCGATTGAATTAAACACGTCGGTTTCTGATCTCGGGACTCTGTTTTTACAAGGTTCATATATTTAGATCATACATTTTCAATCTGCATGAGGAAAGGGGAGTAAGGTGGAAGTTATATTATCATACGACTATTTTCTAGCCTCATGGCCTTGACCATATTTGATTTTGTGAAACCTTACTTTGCCTATCATGAAACATTATTCATGTATTCATCTGGACAAGAACTGACCAAATGCCTCCGTAAAGTATCCAAATATTTGTTATTCATTGATTGGATAATCTTTATCCTTGAAAATGCTTTGCGTGTAGCGTCCACGAGATCAGAAACTGACATATTTCGTTGAAAATCACGGTATAGAAATTACACATTCTGATTGCGATACCTAGAAGTAAATATGTTTAAATACAACAGAAGATGTTATTTAGGAGATGAAAATAACTAATTGATAGATGTTAAATGTATTTATTGAATTTTTAATATTTAAACAAATTTAAGTAATAAAAATGTGACGAACTTGGTCGGCCAAACCTATAATGTGGAAAATTTACATAATAATAACGTTTTTCATTTTATTGTAAACATTTTATTAATGAGTTCATTTGCAAACACGAACGATATCTTACATCTAAAAATTAAAGTAACTTTTTGACAATATAATATATTTAGAAGATGGATTCTTACACCATTTCCCGTCCAAAAAGCCCTCTTCGCTGATGAAGATATTCAAAACTTAAGTTATTTTATTATAAAAAATTAAATGATAAATTCGAAAAGATTGTTGAGAATAGGAAAAATCGAATCTTAGTAAACGAATGCACATTATTCACCTCCCAAACTGAATGAATATTCTCACCCCCGTTAAAGAGAGAAACTTCATAATTTTCAATTTACTATGAAATTTAATGTCGAAACATTTGAATGTGAGCATCTGGTAGTTGGTTGTTTGCCTGGAAAATTGTGTAATATCTATATGACAGACAACATAAACATTCACAAAAAAATCATTGTACCGGGTTTTACTGTCTAAATTGGCGTTTGTGGAGTCCAATTTGGTGTGGCTGCTTTTCTTTGAGGCAGTTTCCTGTTAACTTTGGTTTTTCGTCCGCCAAGTTCGACCTACAAACACTAATTTGGTGAGAAAACCCTGTATTGTTGCAATACAAATATTTTGAACTCTTAAAATATTTTGAAGATAAGTATGTGACACTAAGTAATTTTGATCGATTGCAGGATCAATAAATATCACCATAATCAGTTCAATTATAAAGACTTAGTTGATTAGTAACATAATGAAACCACAACGCTGCTTCCTATTTGTAATAAATAATTATTTTATTTTTCATGTTATTGAGGGTAATATTTAGAAGTACTACTCTGAAGATTTCGTGAGATTTCTCGCGCATTCTCTCTAGACTAGGCTCAGTGAGTCATTCGCCAACTAAACAGGAATAATAAATGTAAAATGATCTCAAATAAAAGATCGAGAATTAAAGATAATATAACGATGATTATGGAACAAACGGTTTTTCTTCAATAGTTTAATATATAATTGATAAATGATATATATAGCATATATAAATGTAATACCAGTGGAATCTGTGAAGTATAATAAACTGAAACACCTTTTTACAAACAAACTTTGTCAACCATGATACAAAGTATTTCAGATTAAAATTTGATAAAGTCAAGAAAGGAACCCTTCACTCTCGTGGCGCTTTAATCAAAAACAATTTTATCAGTGGTTTAAACTTCATACGGTCTGTTCATTCTAATACGCATTAATCCGTTTTATTGTAAGAAAATTTTAAATATCGAAACCGTATGTAAATGAATCAAAAATATTAATTTGTTTATTACAAAGCGATTTCTTTTCCCAGGCATAAATCGATGACTTAAATTTTGTGGACGATTTATGATGAAAATCGTAAATTCATTGCTCTTAGAATTCAAAGAACTTTATATTCTAGACGTAATTTCTTCAGAGTTGAGGTTTATTGCAACCGAAGATATTGTTCGGTTAGGTAATTGAGCACAGTTTGTTTATAATAAAATGGAATTTGCTTATCTAACGACAGCGTTCACACGATAATAGC
>JWZT01001069.1:31441-54498 GCA_000827895.1 Thelohanellus kitauei | reverse complement strand
TTTTGATGGGAACACTCTTCTGGCCACAGCCTCGGAAGCATTCACTCAGATCTCACGGAGCGACTTCTAGAGTTGGATTCGCGAACCAATGCGTTTTGCGTCAAAACCATTGCAACGGGAACATTTCAGTTAACTTTCAATTATTTTTATTTTTTTTTTTAAATCAGATTTTTTAATGAAATCCTCGACTTTTCTGGATGAAAAATGATATGGTGCCGTAAAAATTTCGAGCGTGTGCGAAAATCGGCGATTCGGATTGCAGTATTAGGCTATTCCGAATGAAACATTTCGTGTCATGCGCGAAAATCGGCCATTCGGAATGAAAAATGGTGTAAATAGAATGTGGGAACAGTTGAATTTCATCATCGCAAGTTCTGCCATTTAGGACTGAAAATGGTGTGTATTTTATTTTTTTGATTAAACGAAGCATTGAATAATAGGAAAACTTACGAGAGGCAGGAACTGGTAATTATTCGATAATCAAATATGATGTAAGAAGAATGAAATATTTTCCATAGTTCGACAATTAAAAAACTAAAACCACTAAATCTTTTGAAGATAAAGAAAGTGTGTTCAAAATCAGAGATAAAAAATTACTTATCATCTTTTATTAAATCAAGGAGGAAGGTCTGTAACAATTCATTGAATGGTTGCATATTTATTATAATTGAATTTTTGGAAGAGTCTTGCAGCATTACAAACAAACTTATTGGATAGGGGATGGTTGGTAGAATGTGACGTAATGATAGACATAAAACTGATATATTTTTGAGATAAATACAGCGTTGATCGATCAACTGTCAAATCTGCGACGGGTGGTCACCTTGTCCAATCAAATTTCACATCGGAAGCAGTGCTTAAAATTTTACAGCGATTTAATTGATTTTTTAAAGGGTTAAAAAATCTAATATATAAATTTAATAACTAAGTTTCTGTAAGTACATCTTGGATGCATTCTGGTTGCTTTGACTCTAATGATGAATAATTGAATTTCTAGAAAAGAGAGATAGTTCGCAATACAATCACAGACTTAGCCCATTCACTCTTATCTTTGTCACTTTACAGCCCATTTCTCGAACCCATCGAAAATTTATTTTCGAAATGGAAGTTGGTTGTAAGACAGGAGAATTCAGGAAATGCTGGATAACTTTACGAATCGATTTGTTACGAATTATATGATGTATGGTCTGTTGAAAAAGAATGGGGTCATTTCAACCAGAATATAACCTAGAAATACCTACTGAAACTTAGTTTATACTTAAAATTTTACGTTTTTGCAACGCTTTAAAAATCTGATAAATTGTTGTAACATTTCGGCTGCTGTTTCGGATGTGAAAGTTGATTGGACAATTTCAGCCGCCTCGCCGTGGATGTGAAAGATGTCTGATCAATGCTGCGAATTCAATTCTCGGTGTGATGGATTTACATTTCAGAAAAACTAGATCCATCCCTTATTTTTTATTAGCCTAATAGGTTGTCCAAAATATTTTCATTCTTTCACATTTATTAGATCTGTATATTAACAAAAAAGACTTTTACACGTTAGGGTATTGAATTACACCGAATGGACGTGTCCAAGAATTTATTGATTAATTCTCGAAATTTTATCGTGTTTCTATTCATTACCCTCATTGTTTTTGCGCAACCATATTGATCTTTATAATTTATCTCACAGTTTCTTAGATTAAACAAGTAAAATTTTTTTATCTTAAGTAGGAAATAAACTGAAAGACCGAATTCCGTCAAAGTACAAATAACTGGAAACAGTTTTTTATTCTGTCAGCCTCGCTCTCAGAAAATAATGAGTTTCGGGAGCTTTTTTATCAGCTTTGACCTCGCTGATTAAGAGTTTCCAGTATTGTATGCTTAAAATAAGAGCAATGTTTCCCTTCCCCTCGCCGAAAATATTAAGTATTGATTTCATAATATGGATCACTAATTCACGGCATTGTAGAATGATAAAACTTTTATGCGAAATAAAGAAATACTAGGATATTTTATTCAAATTTATGTATATCAATTTTAACAAAAAAAATACCATATCGTTTTTATATAATCGTAGGAGCGTAAATGTAGTTAAAATATCTACATGTGATCCCTGTGGGTTGGCAATAGATGAATCAAGGTTTAAATATTTACATTTTATTAAAAACAGAAATCGTCTATTTTCATAAGATGCAAAAAGTTTTGGTTATTTTTGCTTAATGGCGCGTTAATAAAATAGTATGAAAGCAAGTAAAATATTTTCTCTTATTTGAAAGCGATTCATGAACCAAATAGCTGAACCGCGATTTTTTTCAGTATTTTTCGGAGAAGATCATACTTATCATATTCATCATTTTAAAACGCATGTGTAATTTTATTATTATTGAAAAAACATGAATACTATGTTATTCTGACAGTTGAATACTTCACAAAGTAATCGTCACTTATCGTGTTTTGTATGTCTGGTGGTAGAGCAACAATATAGATGTAATTGTGAAACGAAAACATTAATAACAATCAATGAAGAATATAATTGAAATTTTGAACTTATCGCAATACGCAGATCTGAATTGATTCGGAAATTCTATACACATAAAAACAAGAAATTCATTCTATTTCTGACTTTTATAATCAAACACCAATATGGCAGTGGTACATTATCAAAAAATCATTATCAAACCTGACATATTTTGATTTTACTTCTATGGGTAGTAATGATGTAATTTTTCGAAAGAATATTGTCAATTAGTTGTCTGAATATGAAGTATCTTTTCTTGATTTTTATTTAGTATTTATGGATCGATTTTCGAATCAGGAATTATAGATATTCTTTGATACTATCTAGATTTAAATACCGTTCATATAATCAAATTTACGGTTTTATTTTATTATATATTCTTATATTAATTGGTTCAAAATTTAACTGCCAATAATATAAAAATCGAAAAACTATTTATTATCATTTGTGTTAAATAGCTCCTGCACCATTTTCATTCATAATTTCTCGTTTTGGGCATGTTTTCCATTGTTTCATTCAGAATCTTTAAAGGATTCATGCCGAATTTCCCTTTTTTTTAATAAACCAAAATTTTAATTTTAATAATTTATTTCGAGAATGCATCGTATTCAATTGTTATGCAAGGATGAAATAAATCGGGTTGACGATCAAGATATCAGAAAAACTTGCATCTTTCGATAGGCGAAAACGAACATTTTCCGCTGAATTTACACCGTTTCCCATTCCAAATTCCTGTACTTCCATTCAAAATTTCCTATTTCGCGCATGCCTATTATTGTATTATTCATAATTTTCTATAGATTAATCCGAAATTTCGGTTGTTTTAAATGAACTAAACTTCACATTTTTAAAAATTTATGAGAATAGGGCGGCGTGTTTAATTGAATTTTAATAACGAGGATAGATATACGCAGTATTTCTTTCAAAATTTCCGTTTATTTAAGAATAATTCATCTCACATTTCCATACGTTCACGCAAAAATGCTTTTGATGTTTGTACGTCGCTTCAATAATCCGATGATCACAGTTTGTTTTATTAAAATTCAGTAAAAGCTTATGAGATGGACAAGAATTGTTAAAAAAATTAAAATCTAAATTTTAGAATACGTTCTCATTTTGAGCATTGAAATCTCTACATGGTTCTATGAAGAGGATATTGTGATATTTTTTACTCGACCGATCAATGATGTATCGATATCTTAAGTGTCGACCTGATTTATTTCATCCTTATTCATCACACTAAATTCAATTTCGTGCGCTTTTCCAAAAAAATGTTTAAATATTTTAGATTAAGTTAATTAAAATACAAAGACGGCATATTCAATATGAATCCATTAGAATTTATTGTGAAAAAATGGTAAACATGCGCCAAAATGGGAAATTAAGAATGGGAAATTGTTTAAAATGTCCCAAAACAACAGAAAATTTACATTGATTAATTCAGATATGTAATGCTTCCGAAAATATGTTTTTTACCCTTTTTCAGGTTTAATTTTTGTGCTGTTTGATCCTCGAATGGCGTTGACTGGAATATAAAAATTGTGTCTATACGATACACGATGTGATGATATCCCAACAGAGGCCTTTTTTTAATATTCTAGAGTTGTCAGAAGTTATATGCGATATAAATAATTTTGAAATAAAAACAATAAAACGGGCATCCTTGCTGCTATTGATTGGAACGATAAATGTTTATCATTTCTTTTCCTAAATAATATATCCATCGTTTAGCATTAAAATGTATTCTGCGCATGTTCGGAAAACAAAAAATAAATTCGAATTCCGATAAATATAATTCAGAAATAATCAAAACCTTATCGAATATATTAAATAGTATTTTGTGAAAGCGATTCCGCGATAAAACGTGTGTATTTTTATATGTTTTATGATTTTGCATAACGGAATATAAATAATTTAAAAAAATGGAGTAATAAAAAAATCTAATTGCTTAATACACTATATTTGTGTCTCGATGATATATAATATGGTTGATAAAGTATAAATAAGACTGCTATTTAGCATTATAGCTCAAATATTTCCTAGATGTGAAAATGTAAAAATTAAAAAAATGTAATCGATTTAAACCAAATATTAACTTGCAAATTTGTGAAAAGATAAAAACATATCGAATGCCGAATTGTCGAAGTTTACCAAAAATCTTGAATAGGAGAGCAAATGAAAATAGTGAAATCACTATTCAGCATGTAAAAATTTTAGAGAAACACAATATTCAATCATAAATAATGGTTTTAAAGAGTTTTGATGATTTATGGATGTTAAGATTCAAAAAAGAAATGAAATTGTTGATCCTACTATAATTCTGGCTTCACAAAACTTCCATAGATTAGCTATTAGTATAAAAAGTAAACAAATTAGATTAATTTAGTATAAAAAAATAGTTATTCTGCTAATCATATCGAAAATATAAATCAAACTCGAGTTTGATGTGACGTCAAAGTTTACTGTGAATCATAAAATGGTTTAATTGACTTTCAATCCCAAAAATCACGGCACATAAAACTTAATATACAGTACTTCTTTGTTTTTTCTGATAAATGAAACAAAATAGCAGCTACATCATTTGACGTCCATAATGGCACTTTCCAAAGATGATATTCAAAAGTTCCGATATTAAAATATGTTGTAACAATTTCATTTTAGAAAGAGACTTCGCTCTTAGGCAAAATCAAATCTCAGTAAACGACAGCACATATTCCAATGTTGAATCTGAATGAATATTCTTACAACCATTAAACGTAGAATCTATATAAATATCAATGAACCTATAAATACAAAATAGGAACATTTGAAAGTCGTCACCAAAAAGTCGGTTATTTCTGACGAAAAATGATATATTGGCAAATGTAAACGTAAAACTCATCCAAAATGAAAATATGGAACAAAATCTGTGTGGTGAATTTTATATATTTGGAGGTAAACAAAATTTGAAAAAAAAATCACATTTTTTTTGCATGGTTTGGCTAATAAACCTCTATCGTCAGATTTAATTTTTTAGCTCATCTCAAAATTCTGAAAGAACAAATTATGCAAAACTCTAAACCTAACTGATCATCATTGACAGATAAATGTTTGAGAAAGCCAATGGACACATTAGTAGATAAGAAAAACGCAATCTCTGAGTTAAATGTATGAGGATATATAAAAATCTAAGACATCATATTCGAGTTATATAAACAAGAGTATTTACACCATTTTCATTTCGAATGGCCGACTTTCCGATGAGAACGTTCAAAGGTTCCGAAGTTGTAATTTTAAGTAAATTGATATTTATATGGATTCTACCATAGAGAGTCGTGATAATATTCATTCAGATTCAAGAGTGGAATATGTGCTGACGTTTACAGAGATGAGATTTTGCCATACAGAGAAATATCTTCCGAAAATTTACTTGTTGTAATAAATTACACATCGGAATCTTTGAATGTTATCATCGGAATTTCGGACATTTAGGATGAAAAATGATGTATTTAAATACGAAAAAGGATATAGGCTAAAAAATACGAATTCATTTAGCACACTTTTAAGATTTTGAGTGACAATAATGATGATGAAAAATTCTAAAATAGACAGTCTCTACGTACAATAGGTGATAAATGTAGTATAAATCATTTATTGTTGTAAATTAACTCGATTTTTCGATTTCAGTTCCTTTGTGAAGTAAAATACGTATGATATTTTCTAAGTCGATGAATAGTTCAGCATTAACTTTTTAAAATTTAACATGAAAGTTTAGGATCAAGAGTTTTATCTTTTTTCTCGGAAGAGTGAACATTTAAAAAATCAGTTTTATAATGTTATTCAGCTTGAACGTCATACATTTCATCACATTCTCAATAGGCTTTTAACCAATTTTAAGGCTAGGAAATGTTCTTTTTTTCTGATTTTAAGCCATAATATTTAAAACAATCATCTTGAGTTATACAATTGTGTAAAATCTCATTTCTAGGCACCAAATCAGTGAATCACCACACGTCAGCATATAACAAGAACAAATGATCTACTATATGGATATTATCATCGTTTATTTCTAATTTTTTTGACGATGCTAGTGATGCTTCATCATTTGTTTTGTAGGTTAGGTGTACAGATTTTACAGTTTTGATAATCAATTTTTCCGTTTCGTGCAATCAACTTTCCATTTTGTAGCGCTCAGCTAAAATTAAAACTGAAAATCAAGAAAATTTGATAAACCAAACGGGAAGTTGATTGCACAATTTCAACCGCCTCGCCGCAGAGTGGAAAAATGATTGCTCAAAACTGATAACTGTCTGAGAAACGATGTACAAACAAAAGGTGGTCAAAAACATATGCCTTTAATTCGGTATATGTATATTCGTTGGTAAATATTTATATTTTTGTATATCGTTTTATACCTGCATGTAAAATCGGAGACAGATTATGGGTGGTTTTTGAATGCTTTAATTCAATATGCTCTAAAATTTTTTTCCTATTCTCTAATTCTCAGGGTAGATTTTTCTTTTATATTAGTTTGCTCTGCGCAGGATTATCAGTAAAATGAAAACGATAACATTAACATTGTCACAACTAATAGAATTTTTTAGCCAACAAAAATATATGCCTATAAAATAAACAAGGCTAAAATATTTTAAAGCGTTTAATATATAATTCTTGGCCTGAAATCGCATTACCGCTTTTCAGAAATGCGCCCAATATTAAATGTATAAAATACTGAAAAATATTGAGTCATGAAAAAATGGAGTGATGCGATCAAAATTAAATATCGAATAACTTGTGGTGTTAACCATCGTTTACTTCAAATTTTATTTCATGATCCTCCTCTTCATTATTTGTTCCAAACATAGTCAGTTTTCGCCAAAAAACACATGTTTCTTAAGTTTTTAAGAAATTTTTTGAATAAATGTATATGAGCTGCAAATATCGAGTGTTAACGAAATTAAGATTTGCTTTCTCGACCATGAATGTAATTTAAAGTTTTTCAGTTTATATTAGTCTTTTTCAAATTTTATTTAATGGCTTAAAAATCACATAAATTTATATTAAAATGGGAATTTCACAAAAGTATCAATTGAAAAACGAATTTCATTATTTTTCAAATTATTGAGTAAAAACAGGACAAAGGCGATATCTTTAAAAAATATCATGACGTAACCGTAGCCATTAATCTTCAATTATTGATAGGGTTATTATAAATTTATTTGCCTTCTGTAAGGGGCACAAAGATTACTAGTTGTGTGTGATGTCATGGGATTATCCAAGTCAGATCACCAAATCGATTATCTTTAGAAATCTGCAGACGAGCTAGTAGACTCGAGAGAACGCCGGTGCACGATTAAAGGTGGCTAACGCACTCACAAATGAGTTTTTGAGATATATTATTATCCAAAAATGGTGTCAGCAGTGGGATATGTAAAGTCCCTTGTTTGATGTCCAGCCTGGGACTCATAGACTTCTCCTACTGGAGTAGTGTTTCATATATATAGTATAACGATTTTAGAGTGACAGCGCTGAATGTTCCAACAGGGTGACCACTGGGTGAGTATCGATGGTCGATGGTTTAACTCTAGATACACTCCCATTTTACTCTAACTCCTTCGATGTAACTTATAAACTGGCCAAATGGATAAATAAACAAAATGTAAACAAATTTAGATTAATGTGATGGTAATTTGGACACCGCTTGTTTATAAAAATAAACAAATACACAACAGTAAATATACACGCATAGCAAAAAATTTTCAAGGTTTGTCATGAAATCGAAGATCAGCGTATATGATGCTATAGTCGATGACGTCATCCAATTTTTTGTGGAGTAATCATTCGATAATTTTACGACCATAGGTTGCTTGAGATGATAATAATGATATTTTTAATACATAGAGAGTATGTTTTCGGTTTCGAGGACCCAGAAAGATTATTGTTATACATATAGATTTTTATTTGTGATTTAAAATTAATTGATCAATATTTGAAAATAATGATTTGAACAGGATTCACATTCACAGAAAACCATTGGTAAGCCAGTATATATACAGTTTAATGATCCAGTGTCGGCATCCACCAATGTTTATTTTTTATCTATTTATTTATATTAACACGATGTATAATCGGGATAAACCGACAGATTTAAAATAATCTGATTAAATTATCGACAGTTGTGATAAATTAGAGGTATCTTTGAAATAAATTAGATTTATAGTTTAAAGAATGGAAGATGCGTTGATTTTCATTTTAATTTGTTTAATTGTCGCAATTGTAGTAATGCCCTTCATTGTGTGCTGCTACTGCGGATGGTGCTGTTCTCGGTCGATGGAAATGTGTTTCCTGACAATAAATTCACAACCTCTAAATGACACAACTCCTACCATACAATATGTGAATGTCCAACCAACAACCTATTCCACTCCGCCAAGATATGAGGATGTGTGCCCCCAACAAGCTTATGCCCCTCCGTTCAAAATATAATTTGGATTAAACAGCATTTCTTTTCATAATGACCAATATAAAAATTACTATAATACGTGGATAATTTTTGTTATTATATTTCTCAATTTATTTTTGTCTTAAGGTTCTTTTTGCCTGATAATTGATTTTTTTCTCATTTGAGGATTATCAGTTTGAAAATTTTACAATCTGCCAGGCGGGATATGGTATGATATTTCTTAACAATAGGATTGTGGTTTCTTTGGGAAAATAAATATAGTTACGATTCATATTTTTCAAGAAAATTGGAGTCTCATGTTTGACTAAACCAATGTCTTTTTTGTTCCCTTAGTTTTCAATTTTATTCGATTTTTATGAACGGTATACATACCAGGTTTTGTGTCATTTTACTCAATAATATTCTCAAATGTTTTACCACGGATTTACAGGAATAATTTAAATGCCTATAAAAATAAATTCATAACCAAAACGAGGATACCTGACAAATAAGCTTTAGCCGCATAATCATGAATTGTTACAAAAAATGTTCATAGGTATTGGTGCGGAAGTTTTGCGTGGGTTGATTCAAATAAGTGAGAGTAGAATCAAATGCACTTTATTATGTGATCGCTTGTCATGTATTAAGTTTTCTAGAAATTTCCATTTGGAAGAATGTGTGCATATGTCGGGGAATTGCTTCTTCCTGAGAAACATTAGTTTACATGAACATATTTCGGGTTTCGAACACATGAAGCCCTTTTAACATACACTATTTTCGCCCAAGAATGGCCGACTTTCCGATGATGATATTCAAAGGTTCCTACATTGAATTTATTAGAACAAGTAAATTTTAGAAAGCATTGTCACTCTGACCAAATCAATTCTCATTAAACGACAGCATATATTCCACTCTTGAATCTGAATGAATATTCTCACAACTCTATTAGATATAATCTATATAAATAACCATTTACTTATAAATACAGCGTCAGAACCTTTGAATGTCATCATAGGTTAGTTGACCATTTAGGGCTGAAGATGGTGTCACTGGCCCAATGCAGATTTTATGAACAGAAATTACGATTTTACCTCGTTAACCGCACGCTCTTCATGAGAAGTTCATCAACATTTATGAATGTATTTGGCATCCAAATTTATTTTTATAATCATCTTGATTTTGATATTACAAGTGGCTGTTCCTGAATAAACAATAATTAATGGTGGTTAAATTAGCTAAAATAACAAAATGATATGTTGTCATGGCCCCCTATACCCTTGGGATGAGAACAAAATTGTAGAAACAAACACTATCAGCAGGCTATCATAGATTTAATGTGCCGGGTGGCTGCAATTTTGTTATTAGTAAAGTAATGATTAATTTTTACGTTTTAGATATATATTTAATAGTCTGACTCCATTTCTTTTTCAAATATGATGAAATTCCGGCGGAGACATTCAAAAGTTCTTTTTAAATTTTGTTTATTAAAAAAGTAAATAAATGTTAGAGAGATTACTACTGTATCGCTAAGGCCTGTTTCAGTAAACGATTGTTAATGTTAGACTAGATGATCATACCGCGTATTTTCAAACATTAAAGAAAGTCCTGATAAATTTTCATTAACTTCTTAAATAAAAATACAAAATAAAGAACTTGAGAATGTTCGTGTATGACGTAACGAGAATTAGAGGCTAGACATGTGTTCAGATTGTCATTATTATCCCTTTAAATTTGGATTTTACTTTTTCGTTTATTATTAATAAAAAGAAATGTTTTCAATTTATAAAGAATTCATATTATACCAATGGATGTATGACGTAATACACTCGATGTTTGACAGGAATTATGAAATATCGAGTTGTTGAATTTTTTGGCTATGTTATGAGCCTTAAACATAGACAGTGAAATGTAATATAATGACTTGATTATATCTTTTCTTATATTAACAATATATACATCCATTTACAATATGCAAAACCCTTTACGTTTATAAAAATATCGGTGATTTTTTCAGGGACCGTATTCAATTTAAAAAAAAAGACATTATGTAGATTGTTGTTTCTCTCATCAAATTCTATGCAGTAAACTAGCTCAATCGTTTTAAAGACATTTAGATGCATTTCTAAATGCGAGGTCTAAAGGGCCAAAGTTTTTTTTAGTTACATAACTATAGTATAACTACAGAGCATTTTGTTATAATATAAAGATATGTTGTTTTAATATTCTAGATACGCGTATTTATATATAAAAGTTGTTGGCAGGGTCAGAGAATCCTTTAAAACCGCTTTTTTACCCGTGTTCTCTACTATTTTATTGTGAACTTTTAATTTCACTGATAACCATTTTTGTGAAATAAAATAGAATACAAAAAATTGAATGTGATTATCTCTTAGATATTCCTAAGATTAAGAGAGAAGCTAGTAGGGGCTGCACTCGATCGTTTGTTGTATGGTTTTTGATATTGGTAAACAGAAATTTTGAATGAATAACATTAAATAAAATTAATCATTCTCAAGAGACATCACTAGAGCCGTATGTATTCATTTAATGTATCCAGCAGTAATTCTCATGTGAATTTAGAATTCCAATATCATTAATAATATGTACACTGAATGAAACAAACGACGCAGCTTTCTGATGTTTGAAATCATAACAGAAATGAATCTAGTTATTTTATTTTTATTGTTTGAAGCAGTCCATGGATACCATCAAGCTAATAGATCCCGACGTCATCGAGCTACTGAAAGATCGAACCATCAAACGAATGGGAGTCGACGTCATCTCGCTACTGAAAGTCAGCGTCGTTCAGATAATGGAAGTCGACGTCATGCAGCTACTCAAAGTCATAGCCATCCAGCTAATATTAGTCGACGTCATCCGGCTACTGAAAGTCAGCACCATCTAGCTAATGATAGTCGACGTCATCCGGCTATTGAAAGTCCGCACAATCCAGCTAATGTAAGTAGGCGTCGCCGAGCTACTAAAAGACTTCAACATCCAGTCAATGAAAGTGCCCATCAACAAGCTAGTCAACGTGAGCATCATTCCGCAGATGAAAATGGACATCAGCAATCTGGAGAAAGTGGATATCAGAGAACTGGCGAAGATGGCAATTATATAACACTTGATACATATACGTTGCCAGGTCATAATGGTGGTTCTTATCCAACACCAGATACTGATATGTGGCAGGGTAAAAATGGTGGATATCCTCCTACTCTAGATACAGATATGTTGCTAGGTAAAAATGAGGGAAATTTTCCTCCTCCAGATACTAATACATGGCCGAGTAAAAATGGTGGATATCATCCTACTCCAGATACAGATATGTGGCCGGGAAAAAATGATGTATATCTTCCTGCTCCAGAAACTAATATAATACTGGAGAAAAACGGTGGAAATTATTTATCTAGAGTGGGTGCAATCAAACTAAATATTAGTGAATATTCTCAATACCACCATCCAAGTGAATACGAAAAAGGCATTTACCATGAAGTATGTTATTCATTCAGTTAGGTCATCGAAATGATTCATGCACAAGAAGACTCACTCAGAACTGATTTCAAATATCTCTACCTATTAGATTATAACCTAGACTTAGCTGTCAAGTCCAAATCCTTCGAAGGAACGTATTACACATTCAAAGTAAGATATTTTATCCTCACAGGTATTAACCCGAAATTCCTTTGTACCCGTTCTGTATATGGAAGTGCTTTTATCTCGTCCACCCAAAGAACTGTTTTATCTACTTAATCTTAACAATTATGAATCATGATCCTACAATAATAATTTGAATTATGCTTGAGTTTAAACAAAATTCGATTTTCGGATTTAGATAGTATATATTGTATGATTTTATATGCATTTGTCAAATATTCACCACAATTCATCTCAGTATTCCCTCATTCCAAAATCTCAACCGTAAACATTGATCTTTTCGGAAACAAAACTTGAGGTTAAAAATCTATCAATTATGTAGTGGTAAAAATACATCACCGAGCACCATAAATTAAAATTTCATCTTATGACCAAAGCTGTTATAAATTTGTGATTAATATTGTCCATATATGTTAATCGTAATTATTGAAGGACATTGCTAGAGACTCAGAACGGCCGGATGTTGTCGCAAACATGAAATATTTCAACTGGCATTTCATAGATCCGAATGTTTCGATAGTAGATCCTTATTTGATTTTTGCTCACCACACTCATTGATATTTTTAAATCATTTTTTTTCATTCTTACGCCTATCTAATATTAAGTATCGGATTACAACTAAATAGAAATACTACCAGAAAATGAACTAAATTATAAGTTAATGCATTACTTCTGACGATGTTAAAATGAATTTTTATTAATTCAAATCAATTTAATCAATTGTTTAACAATAATCAGGGATTTGCGAAATTATATTATTTGTTCTTACAAAGAGTTGTAGTTTAGAACTAAGGCAAAAACTCATTTTTTGAACACATCCATTCTCTTAAATTAACTGATGTTAAATTTACACCATTTTCCCTTCTTTATGTCCCGATGTGTCATTCGAAATTGTCGTATTTCGCGCATGCCTCCGTTTTATCGATCAGAATATATCGGTGTTTCTATCAAATGTCACCAATTTACTTAAAAATAAAATTAAGAATAAAAAGTATCAAAGGTTTATCTCTGGAGGCCACTTGAGGCAAAAGGTGTAGATACAATGATCCAGCATGCACAGTGTGTCTCCTATAATTGACTGAATGATGTAGAAATGGTTGAAAAGAGGGTAATCCCATCAAAGATACTTATGCCTAACTTTATGAAACTCTTCTACTTCGAGAATATCAGCTCGATATGGTTTAATCGTGGCGAGTGTGGAGAAATACAGAATATTTTATGGGCCAGGCAGCTACTTTGAATTCTGTGAATTTGTTCTAGAATGCACGCGTAAATTGTCAAAAGCCTCCAAGATAATCATCATGATTAATGTCAATTTGAATCAATCTACAGAAACCTGTGAAGTTGTGAGATCTCTAGGGAATCATATCATCATGATAACTCAGTATTCCACATAATTAAACCTGATCTTGCTTCTATTTTTGAAGTGGAAGTTTTTCAAAGGGTAGGATATGAGTATATTCGATGATAATACCCTCCTTTCAAAAATTTCAACAGCCTCCAGTCAGATATCGTAAACGGATTGTGCAGGCTGGATTAGGAAATCTACACATTTTGAATTAAGAGTTCTACAGAGAGAATCTTTTTAAAACTTTGTTATTAATTTCATTTGTTAAAAAAAGCTGGGACATTTTTTCGACACACTGATACCTTTAGATTGACAATTATTAAGTCATGGGTGAAAAAGACAATCGTTACTGATGCACTTGACATCATGAACGGGAAATGGTGTAAATTAAATATCTATATCGAATAATTGCATTATCTACCGATCGAAACATTGAGCAGATTTTGATATTATTTGATCATGTAAATGACCTTAGAATCTGTCAAGTTCAAGAAGATTTTACTCCTCTGTAGTTGTTTAGGAACCTAGTCAATCGACCTTATATATTCATACCTAATAAGCAGATGGGTACATATATTTTGGCCCATTATCTCTGATCATGGAGCGTCAGAACGAATATAAACAGGAGAAATGTCTAAGGTGTATCTTTTTGATGTTTTAAGTTTATTTTATCTAGAATGATAAGTTATGAACATAATAATCAAATTTAAGGTTACATGAAACTCTTTTATGAAAGTTTTCACTATGTATATGAGCATTGAGTAAGGCTGTAAGATATGATGAGGTTTTGTTCCTGAACAACTATCGATCCTGTCTAGTAGAGTGTATAATTAGAACATTTTCTGTAGCTAAATGAATTTATTTATGCAAAATATTCCCTAAAATGTTCCCTATAACTTCTAAAAATTGATAATGTTAAAGATGTCAACTATAATCTCTCTGGTAGGTGGTTTTAAGAACTTTTGAGATTTTAGATAGAAGATGCTGGTATTCAGGTAGCAGAGGCAACCCGCTACTGCACACGCGCCAATTTTCAATGGCTTCTGACGTTCTGTACCTTCAAATGGTCCTTAACCACAACGAGTAGAGAACATTTTTAGGAATTGTTGCCTCAAATTAATTTCCAAGCCCCTTGCGATTAATGTATGTGATTTTAGGTTCGAAATTATCCACCAGATGATCCATATATGCAAAATACTCAATTAAATATTCTGGCATGTGTGTTATGGGGTCCTTGTTACTTAAATACCGAGGAGGTTAAAACCTTAACAAATAGGGTTTTTGGATATTCTCCAAAAAATTAAATTGTTCCTTTTAACCATAAAAACGGTTTAAAGTGGTTATAACTCATTATATATGAATGGCATGTATCAGAGAGGTTGATTTCAGATAAAAACACAATAAATTATTCTCTAGTTTGTTACTCTTCAAAAAAAATATTTGACAATTCCCTGAGGGGTGATGAAAAGTAGACGACAATTTTTAAATAAAAATTACACTAAATGAGTAATCTCTGAGAGTTAATCGACGAACCAATTCATAAATCAAGTACGTTTAACACAAAAAAATCCATATATTGTATATCATTTTCGACCCAACCCCCAATAATAAAGAATTTGTTACATGGGTACACAGAATGGGACTGTTTGAAGGGTTGCAAATGTTAGTACCTCATTTTCATTTATATTAAAAATAGGTGACACTACTTTAAGTATACTAGCAAGTTAAATATAGTTACAATGAATGTATTTATAACTAAATTGAGTTTAGCAGGCCCAATAAAGTTGTTGCCCCTTATGAGCCATTATTTGGTAGGTAGTTTTACTATCCACGCGTCTACACCTGCGCATTGTCTATGTTCGAAATAAAAAATCTAATCTTTAACTAGGTACTTATAATGTTTATGCCGTTTTGTTTATCTTCATCCTTAATTAAGGTAGGGGCTGAGTCTCTTAAACAACCTTTTTTTAATAGGATCGAGAAACGTTATTAGGAGCCAATACAATTCATCTATGACAGTTAATATGTATTTTGGATGTTTATTTAGACCTCTATTAACGACAATACTCTGGCTTTTATTCTTATCGGCTCTGATGTTTATTATGGTTTATCGTTATAAATTATATGAATGTTCTAGGTACAAACGTTCGAAATCATAATAAAAGGACTTATTACAGAAATCCTAGATATATCAGCAGAAATGATGGTATTAATACCCGAAATTTGCAACCTAGTACGGTTGAGCTTCCAAAATATGAAGAATGCGTGCAGTTGCAAATGGTTACAATTTTTCAAGAAAGTGAAGAAACCGAAACCAATGCAGTGTCCGTTTTTATAATAGAGAATTTTGAATGTCCACCCTACGAGCCTTGAGGCTAAAGTGAAATTTTATTATTTACAATATCATAGCTTAATTTACACATATTTTAGTGGCTATCAGCTCATATTCATTTAAGGATATCTGATTCTTAAAAATTTTTGAATTACAGGATGATTTATCCTATTTTTCATGGGCGATTCCCAATATCAGATGATCGAATCTAAGTTAAGATTTGGGACATTTTTTATCTCTGTGCGACAATGAAACTCAATAATTTTTTAAACATTTTCCTCCATATTTTGAATGAAAATTCACAATAAAAGATGAAATGACACATTTTTGATTTTGGATGAAGATTATTACGAAAAATAAAACATGTGGAGAATTTAATTTTTTTTCTTTTTACAGCCTTATCATTTTCATCTTAAATATAACTGCCTAAAGGGTTCTTTGCCACCTGTTTGAATACAGAAGAGATTGGTATATCTGTTCAGCTGAGCCATAAATTAAGAAAGGGTGAATATAGTAATAATTTTGGACATACTGGCTTTGTCTTAAAGGGAACGTCATAGCACAATCAGATACCTCATTTTCAAACATTTCTATAAGATTATCATAGATATACGATGTTCTTAAGATTCTAATTAAAAGACGATGATACTCAGAAAAAATATTCCATTTAAATCAAAAATCTAAAAGTTAGAAACCGGATGATCATATTCCATAAGTAGCACTGATCACAAATACAATTTCGGGAGGGGGGGTTAGATTTCAAAGATTAGATTATCCACACACCTGATTCAATTCAACGCGTTCTGGATTATACCGCAGTTTCATTAAATCTACTGAAAATTAAAATTTTTGTTTATTTTTTTATGAAATAGTAAATTCTGATTTAATTAATGATCATTTCTGGTCCTTCGACAAAGTTGTCAAAGTTAAAAATTTACACACTTTAAGAGATATTTCAGTTTTATTAATCAATATTCTCAAGTGGCAACTCGTTTCAGTTTTCTCAAGACCAGTCGTATTACAAAATATGAAACCAATCATTTTGTGAATACATGGAATAAGTTCGGAAAAGTCAATAAATACATCCGTAGCGTTCTAAAAGATAATTATACTAATTTTTTCATTAATCACTTTTAGGGGTATCACTTCCACTTCAATTGAACAATCTTCCCTCTTATAGGATATGCCATGCAATAATATTCGCATTGTGTTGAGTTTTTGTACAAGATAAAATGATTGACAACCCAGAATAATATTACTTTCTTTGCGAGTATTGTCCGTTTGCCTTCGTTCGTAATCCTTCTGCTCTTAAGACTTTCGGACATGTATCCTTTTTGTTTAAATCCGCACATTTGCAACTTTCACTAAGTGTTATACTTGACCACAGACGTGCCGCTGATTTTCGCACACTTTTATTTTACGGATTATTACTTCAATCTCGCAGTTTTGCCTCATTGGTTGTTTTGATAATTTTATAAATGACTGAAAAAAATGACTTTTAATTACGAGTGGTTTCTCATCTGCGCGTGCGATTAAATTTTGATTAGTGGAAACTTTTAATAAGTTTCTAGAAAAACCTATCATGATAGAGGAAAGGATACATGAAAAATTTTAAAGGGAAATCATACGTAGGATAATTCAAACGAAATGTACGTCAATTTAAATGTCTTGTTCGACCTGGACAAAAAATGGGTCTTTGATTTTTTTGGTATCGTTTATGTAATTATGTGATCACGCAATAACATTTCTACGTTCCGATGTTGCTATGAGAGACCAACGTATTCAATGTCAAACCATTATCAATCGTAATCGATTCATCCTTTTTTGCCTGGAGTGATATTCGCAAATATTCAAAGTCAATTAGGGAAATCAAATACATTTGTATCTACCAATAATGGAAAAACGTTCGACGTAATCAAGATCGAAAACATCGACAGCGATGGTGTGAAGAAATATATTTGTGCAAAATTGAAGCGTGCTTATATATATGTAGGCAATATTTTATTTGCAAGCGAACGGATCATGGTGATACATACAAGCGATCATAAATATCGCGACTTTCCATATTTCATATTTTATAATGGGGACAACATCTGGAAACATTTTCCATTTTCATCAATACAGTTTTTAAATAAAGCAGGAATCATTGTTGGGCTAAATAAAACATCTAAAAATATCATGTACACTTTTGATGAAGGACAAACATATTATAATTTGTCATTCAGCGATGAATATACATTCATATATGGGGTGACGAGTATGGGACACTACGAAAATGAGGCATTTATATTTTTCGGAATGAATCAAAACAAATCTCGTATGATATTTACTCATGTCGATTTTACAAGCCTATTTAGTAGACCAACATTGTAATTATTAGATAGGACGTGTGAACGGGATGATTATTACCCTTGGACGTTTACTAGGAATGGCGAAACATGTTATCAAGGTCACGAAATTGTTTATTTCGTCAAGAATATCAACTCATTCTGTATAAACAACTATACGTCGTCTTTACAAATTAAACACAATTGTCCCTGTTTTGTTCAAGATTTTCAGTGGTAAAACGTGTCTTATTTGAGTCGATTCAACTATTATTACAACGATGGTTATTGTGAATTAGACCGATATTCTGATTTAGAAATACACCAATTAAATTGTGAATCAAATCTCAAACCCATTCGTTATCTCAACGGGTATAATCAATTATAAAAAGATTTTCCAAATTACATCCTGGTATTTGCTCTCCTCGACAATATGATCCGATTAAAGACGATGCATGGGCAGATGTCTGTACTTCTAACGGTATTCATGATAATAATCAAAAGAATATTCAAATGAAATACTATTTTTTTCAAAGAACATGAGTTTTGTCTGCGTATTAGATTATATGGGTGATCCTTTGCCAAAATTTATAACAGTCAACACTTCCCTACCTAATGACATCAATCCCATGTTTCCGATGGTTGTTGATATGGTGACTAAATTCATATTTTATTATAGTAACGATACAATTTCTCTCTATTTGAATAGAGATTATAATTTCAACAAAATAGAATTGTATTCTTTTTCGTTTAAAATCAAATCGATAGCCATTGACCATTTCTTGGATTTATTATTCATTTTGGATTTAAATCATACTTTTTTCGTGATATCTATGAAAACTAACTTTGTGAAGCTATTGGCAGAGAACGTGACTGATTTCGAATATTCGAACAGCAATCTGTATGGTCTTCGTAATGTCAGATCAGTTTCTTTTAACAAACCGGGACAACTTTGTTTCTATCGTTTTGACTCGAATATCAAATGCTCACAAACCTATTTAGATGTGAAGAAATTCATATTTTATGAAGAACATGGATATAGCGGTTTATTAATTCGAAATCATACGCTTCTCATATATGAAGTGCTGAAAACCAATCTCATTAGTAAAAAACAGGTAATTATGAAATCTTAAATCATTTTTTAATAAAATATTAACATTCATGTTTTGGGCATTCCATGCTTTTTCTCCAAATAAAAATTAATAAATTTAATTTATCCGACTCAACAGAAAATATATGTTCCTTATATATCCAATAACCAATATTTCTTTTTGTTCTGCAATACGAGGTTCAAATTACATTGACGTTAACAGAAATTAAACTTCTCTCGTTTAATAAATACACCATTTTTCATTCCGAATGGCAGATTTTCGCGCAAGCTCGAAATTTTTACTGCATTATATAATTTTTCATCCACAAAAGCCGATTTTTTTAAAATAAAATTTGTTGAAATGTTCCCGTTGAAATACTTTTGGTGCAAAACGCATTGATTCGCGAATCCAACTCTAGAAGTCGTTCGGTGAAATCTGAGTGAATGCTTTCAAAGTTGTGGCCAGTAGAGTGTTCCCATCTAAAAATTGCCGTTCTGGATTTGATGCTCTTCCATTTCGAAAAGAAGCGTCAACTCAGATTTCACGGAACGACTTCTAGAGCTTGACTCGCTAATCGATGCGTTTTCTGCCAAAAGCATTGCAACTGGAATGTTTCAATTAGTTTAATTTTTTTAAAAAATCGGCTTTTGTTAATGAAATCCTCGATTTTTCAGAATGAAAAATGATATGGGGCAGTAAAAAGTTCGAGCGTGCGAGAAAATCAGCAATTCGAAGGCTATTCCGAATGAAACATTTCGTGTCTTGTGCGAAAATCGGCCGTTCGGAATGCAATATTAGGCTATTCCAAATGAAACATTTCGTGTCATGCGTGATAATCGGCCATTCGGAATGCAATATTAGGTCATTCGGAATGACAAATGGTGTATCTAAAAAAATGAATGTTTTTGAAACAGAAACAAATGTGAACAACATCAGATACCGGTATATATCTTCAGTTTTCTCTGTCATTACTAGCTGTCGGATTGTGCGTTAAATGACACCGGAATAAAATATATGAAAGCTAGAACAATATTGTAAATATTTCTGTCCAGAATATCAAATAACTCACGTACAGAGCTGATAAGACTGTAATCTAATATATATGTGATTGTATGCTAATGATTTTATGGGTCGTTCCAGATAATTACATCAGATATATTCTCTTTTAAATGATAAACAATATTTCAACATGTGTTATTGATACAGGCTGATAAATCAAAAACCTTCTAACTAACAACATCTGAAAATGGACAGTTCATTAACGATTTTAACGTAACTTTGCCTGCATATTGCGGAGAAAAATTATCGAAATTTATCATCGATATGACCAGAAAAACAACCCTGGGATTGGTTAAATATATTGTTGGTGTGTCGTTATATTCATGATATAATAATTATTATTCTGAAAAAATATTGATGTTACTCTTCAAGAATTCATGAATTTATTTAATGTCAAATTCTGTTATTTTTTAGTGAAGGTCCATAAATCTGGTCACTGGGGATCAATTTGATTGGGTATATGACAGTTTATTCGTTCACAATCGGCCTATTACCAATATTTTTTCGGGATTATTTAATCTAAACTTCGCGTTGTTTGGATACTAGAACAACAAAAAATCTGAGACCATAAATAATATTTTTTATTGCTACCAGCCTTGTAGGTTATTTAAAGTAACTACCGTCATTTTTATTCGTAATTTGTGTGAACGAGCGATTAATATTTTGGGATGCCCGTGTACGAAAAATTACATCTAATGGATGCGGCCAGGTATTAATTTAATAATTTATGATCATTTATCTTGGTTCTATTTTTCATACTGATGTTTTTATCAGTGACTATCCTGATATTCTTAATTTATTTGACTGTTTGTCGCTTTTTTAGGTAAATATCAACTTGAATGTAGGAGGTACACAACGGACGATATCGAAGTCGGTCAAGATAATTTTCATCAGAAAAATGTTCCTCTAATTAAGATACAAGCAATACAGAATGATGAAGAAGACGTTTCTAAACATTGGCCTAAAAATACGAAGATCAACGAAGAAAATTTTCAAACATCTTCATTTATAAACACGAATATCGAGAAGAAAGACTTTCTTAAAGTTGGATATAAAAAACGGTGTATCAACGCAGAAGATTCTCCACGATTGTCGACAGAAAATAAGAACAATGTTCCCGCTCAAAAATCTTGATAACAAGTTTCTGACCAACAGACTAATTACCTAAATTGTAGCTTAACGAATTCATGATTTTAAATACATCATATAGAAATATTTTAAAAATTACTTGAAATATATTTGGAATGAATTTTCAAAATAATGTATGTGAAATTAGGTTTCATGAGCATATATACCAGTGAAATATCAACATGCAATCGCTTTCAGGGGCCTGGTGAGGAACAGTGGTCTATATTTTCATTTATTATTTTAAATAAGCGGGTACATCGCGTTTTTACAAGACACAGTAATCCATTCATTCATCTTAACTTGGGCGTGTAAAATAGATGATGAAATAGATCCTATTGTTTTTGGGACATTAATAAAACTATGATAAAATGATAGTTGAAGTGAGATGGTTTTCCGTATTTAAATTTACTTTGCAAATAAAATTAAATATCTACATATTCAATACGCATGAGGACGAGGGTTTAATATGGAAAAGGAATGAGTACTCCATTAGTTTGCATCGATATTATTACAATCTCGTTGTTCATTTTGGTGTCCTGTATGTCCGGTTGCCATGAAACAATTCAGAATGCTGTGGTACATACACAATTTCACGTTGAAGATCTTCGGCATTCCGATGATGACATCCAAAATTTCATATTATACTTTTATGATACAAATTATATGATAAATTTGAGATGAAATCTTGCCTTCAGGCCCATTTCAATCTCATTCCACGACTGCGCATAAATTACTGGTATTTTTGACATCAAATTCTCAAGATCACAGGAGACAAGGGTAGACTCCACTTGACGTAACTTTTATGCGCGTGCGTCATGCGGCTCAAAATGTCAATTTGTTGTTTTATTTAAAATAACTTATAGTGTGTAATTCTCATATATTATTACATAAACGACTTGTAACATGCCTTAATATAAAAATAGTTTTATTTGTACATTATATTTCAATACTTTTAGTTGACATGGTATCTAAAATGTCATATCTAACTTGATATTTCGGATTCTGTTGATAATATTAATCATAGGTCTTTGCCCTCTACTTCTAAGTTGCATGTTATTTTAAAAAATTATAGATTATATGAAATGTGAATCAACATCTTAACAACACTAGGTTTATTTTATTCTAAAGCTCCGTATTCGTCAATATGAGAAAGAATATTCTCGAAGGCCTCTTCTGGTGTTTTCCCAAACCTTT
>JWZT01001064.1:41595-55134 GCA_000827895.1 Thelohanellus kitauei | reverse complement strand
TTTAATATGAAATTTGTGTATTATTTGAAGTTCAACGTATGATAGTGATGTCGAGAAAACTGAACCTCTATATTATATTCATCAACGAAGCATTTCATTGATTATACAAATAAGTTATCTAAATCGGTGGTGTCAAACTTGAGGCCCACGAGGTCCTTTCGAAAGCCGAAATACTGATATTCCAGTCGCTTTACCATGGCGCATTAATCTTTTGGTCACCGAAGGTTTTCAAAATCCGAATTATTGCCCTCTTCACAACAAGATTGGGGATCACATGTTTAAATCATTAAAACCTCTTCGATCATATAAATTTAATGTTCATGATTGATGAACAAACTCAACATTAATTAAATGTTTAATTTTTCGAATTCAACGTTTTTCCAACTAATTATTATTAAAGAATACGATAAAAAATTGCCATCGCCAGTGAGCGAATTTTTTTGCAAAGTGTTGTAAGATAATACACACAGGACCATCCACGAAAAGGCTACAAGAATTATTCAATGTCAAATCTTAGCCATTATATCATCAAAATGTATCATAAATACCACCGACAATAATAACATTTAGGTAAACGGCCAAACTAAGTTTAATTAAACCTGACATGATAAATCAGAGTTCATACAAAAGGCTAAAAATAATGTTCATATTCGATTAATTCGAAACGAGAAGAATCGTTTCATTGTGAAACCTGAGTATATGACAGATTGTATAAACCTATCATCATATATCGTCTCCCGTATGAGAACCATTCCCGTTGACATGTTCCTGAATTGAGTGATTGGCAGGACTCATGAATTAGAATTTCCACACTATTCCATAATTGAATACTGACGGAAAACAGTAATTTGTCACGCTAAGTGGATATCGGAGAATAATTGTTTAGTTATATTTCGATGCCAAAGGATAGATAATGATAAATCAAAAGTTGAATAATACAATAGCTCGAATATCATATTCATTGACAGCACGACCAGCATTCATCAAATGGTTGATAAAGTAGAATTTAAGCAGCATTAATCATACGTTAAGCTGAAATGGCCCAAACGGATAATGAATTGTGAAAAAAACGAAAAACCCTACACATTTTGAAACTCTCGTATTTAACTAATTAATGATTGCTGACTATAATGAATTCACAATTAAACATTTTGCCTATAAATTCAAAAGTAAACCACTATATGGTCAAACTTTTAATGGGAAAGGATGACGATATACCCATAGTACATGTCTCTAGCTGTGATAAAAGCATGGACTATGCTACACTCTCTTAATTACTACTGTATGTAATTCATGTTGCATATTTTTATATTTCAAAGCGTAGACGACTATAAATATTGTTAGTTTAATCTGTTACAATTTTAAAAAGAATATAAATAATAGTCCGACAGAATACTATAGCAGGTACTCTAACATTTTTCACACACAAGGGATCGATTGCGCACATAGATATTGTTTTCAAATCTAAATAATTATGATTATATTCCTCAAATAATATGATGATAGCTTCTTACAATATTGCAATAAATTATACACTCTTTACATTTCGTTCTGTTATACTAACCATAATTTCTATCTCCAGATTATTATAACTGTTTTGATATATGAATGGCAGAGAGAAAGATTACAGTGTCGATTTTCATTAAATGAAGATGGTTCCAACATTATCAACTTTACGCTTAAAATGTATTCATTCGTCCCATGATTACTTGCCTATTCCAAAATTAATTCCTTTATTATCATGTGGTATCATATCAGTCAATGGTCATCCGGTTCCAAACGATGAATACATCTCAAAATAACCTTGTGTAAAATTTCCAAATTACAAATAATTTTTATCATATAATCAGAATTCTTTACTGCATTCCGATTAAATCAGATTAGGACTTGCGAATTAGATAAATGTACGACAAAGTACGGATCCTAGTTTTTTATATTATAAAAAACTGTTTATTATATATCCAAATTTTGGAGACATGTGCAAAATGGCTACATTCAGAATTAAAAATCCTCATTAGTTAAGATAATTTTTCGTATTTGGGGATCCCCTATCCAATTGATTAGCCAATTATTCCTCATTATTTAAGATAAAATTGTCCACTCACAAATTTATCATGATCATTATAATCACTAATTCACGCATCGTAAAATCGTTAGTTGTAAGCGAGATTTACCGACGCTGATTCTACATAAAGTAGATCTTTGAAATTATAATTGATATTAGCCATCCGATCTCATATATATGAAATTTTATGATAACACTAATTAAAACCGAAAAAAAATTTTACTTAACAAACTATGATCATCGATATTTGCATCCGATGTTGAGAATTTCGTTCCCATAATTTTTATGTTTTACACAATTTCTCAAAACCATGTTCATCATGAGTCATCGAAAAGGCGAATATTTACAAGAAATTAATTATTTCAAAAATGTCGCACTAGATTTAAAAAGTTATTTTCAATAATTTTAAACTTACTCTTTGTAACCCTTTTGAAGTAAAGCGTGTTGATTCGTTGATCCATCTCGCATATTCATTTTTAGTTATTTGTCATTTTACTATGGCACTAGTTTGTTGAAAGTCGTTGGTATTTAAAATAGTCCAACCAAAACCTTATTATCAGTTTTTATTTATGAATAAAATCAGCTGTAGAGGATCAAGCATCAGGGAAACCAGTTAGATACAAACTATTTGGTACGTCTGATTCAATTATTCTTTACAGCCAATTTGAACAGTGAAAGTACATTTATGATTAATTTATTCAACCATTAAAGTTTCTTATAGTTTAAATGCGAAGTTATGAATGAAAACTGAATGAGAGCAAACGGCTAATCAACTATTATGCTAGCTGTGTCACAGTTATATAATAGAATTGATGTTTTAAACAGGCTAATGTCTATTTGAAAAATAAACCAACAGTATGTATAATAGTTGATGTTATATTGCGTCAAATATGAGAGATTAGCCGTATAATACAATAAAGCAATTATGATAAATATTCTTGCACCCTATTCTCAAAATGTGACTGAAATAGAACTGTTTTTTTGAAAGGAAAGGCGATCACAAAGCCTAATTAGGCTATTAATATGGAACCTTTTTGCCATCATCGAATGACACACCTTTAAGGCAAATATCACAAAAATGTTACAAAAGATGTATCCGAGGATCAAAATATTTAGCTTCCCAAGCGTTAAAAAGAGATTCCCTTTAGCATTTTAAAATCGTTTATGAAACATGCCCTTTGTTGAGTTCATTTTTTTTATAAAAAAATCTGCTTTTTGATTTAGCCCAGAGGTAAATTTGGTGTAGATGTTGTTTAATTTTATGCCTCTGATATCATCAACGTGTTTGTTTGTTTTTCATAAGTGTCAATCTAAAGGCCACACAGGGCTTAAGGTATAATAAAACTCATTAATGGTTAAATTTAACTAATTCGTGTATTTGCAACTTTTCTTCATCCACTAATTAATATCTTTAAAACTATTAAAAACTTTGTGGTGTAAAAATTTGTCTCGTACGTGATGTCATCGAATTTCATGATAAAAAGAGTTAAAAAACATATAATTAAGTTTCACTTCACCAAAATGATAATAAAAATCTTCCTCTATATTGTTTTTAGCCAAAAATTTAAGAATTTGAATAACTATTTAACACACATTTGAATTTATCAGTCAGTTTTTGTGTGTTAATAAAAAAACATCGATTCATGTTTCAAATAAAGGTCTACTGCATCAGGGTCGTTACCCGAATAATGAATCATCCTATATTATAAGAAGACAATAAGCGGATTGTCCATAATTGTCGATAATCCTGAAATGTTAAATTTCAGGTTTAGGCAAATTCAGCCATTTCAAGATACACGATCTCAGATTTTGGATGTGAATATTAATATATCCTTGACCTGGATTGAACGTATGTATTTCTACGGCTTATTCAAGAGATCTGAATATTCTATGATAACTGGCACGCTTAGTCTCCGAAAACAACAGATATATTTAAGCCTAACGCTTAATACCCACAATTAACGCTCATCAAAATTTTTGATTTGCATATAAATAGTTGCATACCACTTAAAAAAATGTTGATTGCTGTCAAATAATTCATGTATATTTAAAAATTTTTATATTTAAACATTTAAGCAACATCACAAATTATCAACCATACTTAATACCCATTGATACCTTAATTAGCATAACAAATTCCACTTTGACGCGCTTATGAATGAACAAACCTGATATAAATTATATTAGAGCGAAAAATTCTCAATGAAGTTTTAATATTCTAAATGTAAAATTTTGAGTGGTTTTTAAGGTTTTCCGGATTAGATTATTGCATACTAAACAGGATTCAGATTTATTAGCAATACTTTTTTTAAACGTCGTTAGACCTTGGAATATCAATTCATGTTTGACATAGTTTTGAAATTAAATTATTAAAGTGAATCATATAACATCATAAAATCATGTTGTGCATTTAAATATCTCCATTCTTTATTCACAGATTCGCACAAATCTTTATCTAAAGAAACCATTCATTTAAAAAAAATTACTCTTAGATTTGAATATTTAACCATCAATTAACGATACTATTTTTGAAAAATGCCAATTAAGCAAAATTTGTAAAATTATTCGAGTTTACCGGATTCATATGTCAGCTAATCATTATTTTTTTCTTTAAAACTCTAGCGTCAACTAGAAGAACACAAAATGGTGTTGTTCGATTCATGATATATACTTAAGTTTTTCATCATCATATCTTTTCTTCAAGTTCTTCGATATATTTCTCCAACAAACACTTCTTTTATCCGATTTAAATAATATAACGTTGAAAAATTGTCTTCAGTTATGGTCAAAATATAAATGTCTTTTCAGGTGAAATAAATCGAACATTAAATCAGGGTGAAATATGCTGTCATCAGCTTGTATGTTGATACATATAATCAAACATTGTGTTAATCTTTCACGATTATTTTCCATCATATACAAAATAATCCTTCCCTGTCCATGGTTTATATTCATTTATTATCTGTAATACAGGAATAAGTCAGATATCGTGTATATTCTGCCAAGTAATACAATGATTGCATCCATACCAATCGATAAAAATTTTCTAACATGGCTACTATGCGCGAATATTATTTTACTTAATATTTGTCATACCTGAATTTAGCAACAGGGCTGTCTATTCTTTTTAAATATATGGCGCTTAAAATAATTATGGCTGAATTTTAAACAACACCTAGGAGTATCTTGTTTAAATTGAGGTGACTCTTTAATACTTCAGTTTTATTACAACTTAAATTCTAAATACATGGTTTTATTTCATTCAAATGTGATTAAATATCGTTTCCTTCACCATGAATCAAGGAGGTGGATACCTTCCGATAGGAGCCGTATTATGATAAATATTTATTGACTTGATCACTAAAGGGTTGTGTGCGAATTTCCGATCATAAATACCGAACTAGTTCTTATATTTTTAGAGATTTGATGAAGAATTCATTTGACTACAGTATTTTTTTATGACTTGTCCATATTGAAGAAAATATTGACAAAATATTCATGTATCTAAGCAGCTCACGTTTGATATACTTCTATTAAAATAATTTAAAATTATCTTCTTGCTATCATGAAATTAATCTGTTGATTCTATATAGATTTCATTATTAATTTGATGTTGGCTTGGTTTTCAATAAATCAAAAAATTTTAAGTATTTTATAACATGAGAATGAATGTCCAATCTGTAATAGTATCCCATTTGTTTTGGTCATATAGAGGATACCGAATTTGGATATATACTTTTGCTTTCGAGTCAATAATGGCATCAAATTATGCTTATTTTAAATTTTTGCATTTAGATTGTGTTTCCGCTCATGCAATATAGAAGGATGTTTTCATGCGTGCTAGATCATATATTAATCGAATGACAATTAATATAGATTCAAGTCTGATTATAAACCTTAAAATTAACATGCTCGAATAATACTACTGTCGAGAACACTTTATCAATCTCGAAAGAAAATACTACTCTTCTCGAAACCTATTTATTGGCAATTAATAAATCAGTTGATAAATATTTAATGTAACATTCAAAATTCATCACGAATCAAGCAAGATCGTTTTCAGAGGTTTTCTATCTATTTCATTTTTCCATATTTTCGGATAATTGCTTTTTCTTCATTGCTTAAAATTCAAATATTTGATTCAAATTTTTTGTCTGCAGTCACAAGATTTCTGTAATCAGTGATCTTCCAAAAACGCATCTTCAGCTAAGTTTAGTGATTCAGAGTCTTATACCATAATTCGGATATGCCAATACCTCAATTTCAGACTTATCTATACAGCTAGCATTTGAGATGTCCCAAATCGTTGTGCAACAAAAATTTCCCAAAAGAGTTATATGGTCTTATTTTTAAAAAGAAAGACAAATATGAATTCTTGTGCCCATTTCTGGATGTTTCTGCAATCTCAACATATAGAACACCAGAACCATTGACCAACCGATTTTCTGTTTACTGAGTGGCGAATATTACATTGTAGGTTGTATTATTATACACCATATTCACGCAAGATATTGAAAAATGATAATATAGATGATTTCAGATCTATTTATTTATTCGACAACATGATATTTATGTCTCGATGTCTGAATAAATCTCTCGTAAATATCTTAGCAATCATTTGGATGTCTTTCAATATCATGAAATTATCTACTGCATGAATTTGTAAGATGAATTTCATACAATTGTTATTATTTTTCGGCTTTAAAATATTGTGTGGCACATGGAGTTTGATATTTAAGCCCCCTGTTTTTGGTATCTATGAATGGGAGCGTTGAATAAAGGATAAAACTCTAATAATCCATAATTTTATAGATTTGTTTGAATAAATTTTTTGTAAGAACAGATATTACATTTTTTAAACGAATTGCCTTGTGAAATTACAACAAATAAAATGGATGCTGGCAAGAAATTAAATTATATTGGCTTAAATCCGTGTTAATAATATTTAAATTTCCGAAAGTCAAAATGAATTTCAAAGTCTCAAAAGTGAACATCAATTATCGGGAGAAAAGTCTACATGTGAATTCATCTTAATTGATATCATTTTTCTCAAATTAATTCGACTGCACTCAATTTAAATCACTCACCCAAAATGTTTATAACAAATAATTTATCATGAATTCATAATGTACGGAACATGAAAAATGTTCATATTCTGATAATTTGTATAGAGATGTTTTCGATATACACGAACGTCTTCATTTATATTGTGGATATATAAAGCGTTTATCAGCCATTTTTCCATTTTGTGCTATCAAATTTTTTATTTACCATGCGTGGCTAAAATTGAAATTTTTAAGAGGAAAGGTGTTGTTTTTGCAATAATTTTAGAGCTAGACGTTCAAATCAAAGAATTTGGAACGAGGTGGGGTTCTCAATATATCGTCTCTGAATGATGGAATCAACTTTTCAGAGATTCACAGGCTATTTGGCTTACGCGTTGATACATCATGGAGAATTTGAAGTTTATACACAAGATGAAAGACAGGTTCAGTTTCAAAGGGTTGAATACCATCCTGAAAATTCAATATCTCACAAAAATACTCATTGTGGTACATTATCAACTAAAAATTGCACACAAACAGTAAGAGGGTATGTGATCTGTTTTCAAGAACACGAGAATCAGTATATCTAGGTAAACTGATGGGCGCTGTCTCATGGAATTCTATTTTACCTTGAAGATGGTCATGGTCATTTCTGAACTGACGAACGATGCTTCTACAATCAGATTGAGTATTCTTTACGCAATAAATGCTTGCGGATTACCTCTGACGTTAAGAAAATTTTTCCTTGAAGAAACTGGATTTCAAATCATCATTGTTATCAATCACCAGCTGGAGTTCCAGCAACTCGATCAGTCCCTACACTGAGGATGAAAACAAATTCTGTCTGGTGCACCATGTCGTGAGACTATTAAATTTCAACAAATGCCAAAGGCCAAACAACGCTGAAATTTTTCAAGAATACGGACTATAATATTTCACCCTTTAAGGGAAAAATGAATTTCGTGAGCTTATATGGTAATGGATAATCTCCCATTCCATTGAACCGAAATTTCACTAGGTTTCATTGTTGCATTAGGCTACTCTCCAATTTTTTGGAGTCCATACACTCCATTTCTGAACCCTGTTGAAAATGTATTTTCTAAATGAACGATGACTATACGGCAGAGGTATCATCGAAATGCTGAACAAATTTTTGACCTGATTTAAATTGGGTCAACTAGTATAACGCCTGCAGACTGTATGGGTCTTTACTGATATATGGAAAAGTGCCTACCCGACTCCATTCAAAGCATTACAATTGAAACATAACTTATTTTATTCTGATTTGTTTTTTTATACAGCATCTTATAGTAATTTTAATGAATTAGTGTGAAATTTCAGCTGAGCAACGCAAAGTTGAACATTAAATACAAAAATCGGAAAATGGCTAAAGCTGTATTGTGTTGTAAATACTTACATTTATCAAATATAACACTAGAAAGCATTTGTTTACCATTTCAAATAAATTCAAAAGGTTTGGTAATATTAAAACAAATTTCTACTCTTTAGGTTTGGAGGCCATGTTCGCTATATGATGCTATATTATTCTTATCTATCAAAAAAAATTACATGTATTTTTGAAACAATGACGTAATGATTGGTCGATATTTTGCATCTAAATGTCATTCGTTTCTCATATATTGATACGAATGTATGTCATGTCATCATTTTTTTATTCTTTATAACATCTTCAATTTGCTATTTTATGTATAATTAATATTTCTAGTCGTTGTTTGACATTTATTGGTTATACCTATTAATTACTTACAAAATCGCATATTCAAATTGTTTTTCATCACAAAATTGAATAACTGTTATGTTTCATTAATATACTTAATTTAAGAATAACTGTTGCCATTATGCGTAATTAGTCGAATCGTGATACCATTTAATTTACAAACGAAATTAATCCAAAGTAGAATACTGCAATAACAGTCTATTTGTTCAGAATATGTATTAAAACGTATGTATATCTTGATTAAATCGCTTTTAATGACACAGCCACAGATGGGTACGAAACATGTCGCATTATCTAGATGAGCAGCTTCACAATGATTTCTCATGAGTAAATGCGTACATAGATATTTTGAAGTGTACGCAAAATCATGAATATCTATTGGTAACACTTGCAGGCTAGTTCTTTATTTGTGAAAATATTTAAGTCAACGCTTCATGATCCTACAATTATAAATAATGTATGATCAGTGTCATATTTTCTAGACAATGTAAAATTTATTTATTTGGCAATATGTTAAATTTCAAAGATATTTCATTATTATTGGTTCCAATGATCATCAACCGTGGGATTTTTTAACCTTTTTTTAAGTGAGTTAATTCTTCGTGAAAACTTTGTCTTCTGTTTCATCAATTTACGAAAGCGCTTCTTAACGCTGCAATTAAATATATTCATTTACTTTACAATAGTGACAACCCTAGACGTATTAATTTTGTTTTGATCGATTTTTTCCTTGAATTGATGTGCCAAACATTGGATCTTGTGCATTAGAAAAGGATTTCTAGACCATGAAATCCATGCTGGATCGTCCAAAAGCTGTCTGCTGAATACCACTGTCATTAGCTTCCGAACATCTTTTCGGTTCTCAATAATGTTCTTTATAATTGTTTTTATATATTGAACCTCATTTTTGTCTTGTTGTTAATTGATCTCACCGCTGATGATTTGAACAAATTCGTCATATTTCAATAGTATGACCTTCATTAGACAAATAGTTGGTAAATAATACTTATGGTAACGATCACCTTGGGTAAACAGCTTATCAATCATACCGTGGGCAGTAAATGATGTGTGCAAATTAAAATGAGGTTTATGTGAGCATGTATTCGTTTCTATGGCTTCTTCAAATATTTCAGCGTAAAGTTTATCATGCAATTCGCCATATAATTCTGAATTTAACATAGACCTACGTTTGCTTCGAAACATTTCAGACATCTCCCTGATTGTTTGGTCAAATGTACAATTAAGGTCTTGAACAAGTCAAATATATACGCATTTTTAAGGAATTAAATACTCTTATATGCTCAATATTTATAAAAGCAAACGTTCCATTGAAGGTACTAATCAAACCGCAGTATTTGAGATTGTTTTGATCGTAAAACTTGACTAAAGCTTCAAGGTGTTCATCTGTGTCTAAATAAAGTTACATGTTTTAAATTGACATTCTTGTTGAGAAGACCAAATTTTTATGATTCGATATGTAATAACCACGTAAAAAAGAATCTGATATCTTTTTGTGGAAAAAAGAAACATTCACACGAATTTTGAAAGATAATAGTTACGTAATTTCGAGCCAAAGATAAAATGTAATGTATTTATGCGTTTTAAATCATCATATCTCATTTCCATCGTGATTTTTATTTGGCTTCTATTACAGTTATATTAAACATTCTCCAAAACCTCGTCATTATAACTTATCTATTTCATTTATTCTATTAAATACCATTTTATTCGTCATCTTATCATTTGGCTAGACATAATAAATAAATATACATCTCTATACGAATTTATTCATTCCATCATATCGTCGAGTTGATAAGAATTTAAAAATTGATTTTTACCATTTAATTACTGAGGGAAGAACAAACAATAATTTTCGAAATGTGGAAATTTTACCCGTATTTTGTTACAAGTAATAAATAACCGGCTGATTTACATTTGTTAGTCTAATCTGTCTAATTTAACATTTCGCATTTCCCAACCAAGTTTCCGAAATCTGATTTCGTTCTGTTAATTTTGATACTTCTATCATTCTCATAAATCATTTTCAATAAATCCCAGATGTATGTTTTTTTATTTTAAATCCACATCACATTATCAGTGTTTTAAAGGCCCATTCTGATATATTAGAGTCATATTTGTGTAATTTATTCAAATATATTTTTGCTAAAAATTAAACTGCTTCTTATTATTCATATCAAATCATTAAAAATAGCACTTAACAAATCATTCAGGAAAATCATTCAAATAGCTTTATTGATACTGGAAAGGCCCTGTCATTCTGATAATATACGATCATATTCCTTCTTTACTTGGAAACAGCAGACTTGCTTTTTGTATTACATTGTAAAAAATTATGTTTAAATAAATTTCCACGAGTAATGACCGTTTAAAACTGTTAAAATTGGAGCATAATTTGTATGTTTAATTTTTACTTCAGAGTAATTTTTTATAAGCAAATATTCCCCAATACATTTCGCACATGATGTTAAAATGATTTAAATTCGTTTACTTTTAGAAAGACATCTTTGCAATCCTGCAAAATACACGCTCATATTCTCATATTACTGCAAGTTTCATTCGTCTTTATTCCATTTCCAACATGTATGTTTGGCTATTTCAAAGATATTTAATCAATTTTTAACCTACACGGGACTCTTAAATTCTTGTAAAAAGTTAGAAAATATCTGATTTTTAAATTCCTTCGCAATATTAAAATCTCAAATGTAAAAAAATTACAAAATTTTAGCTTTGGTGATCATATCAAAGCCTGTTCCTGCGACAAAATCTTATTTTTTCACTGACCGAACTCTATTATTGACCCTTCAAATCTGGATTCAAACAATAGGCAAAAACGCAAAGTAAAGCGACATAAATTGCATCAACTTCTCATGAAAATTTTATAAAAACGAGGCGACATATATTTCATGACGTTTGCGTTGGCTAGAAGATTAGATTATCCATATGATCGGAAAGTAAAAAAATAGAATTCACTATTCTCTCTCGTAAAGTGAATATGAAACTCCTGGGTTCTTGATTCGATAAATTTAAAAAATTAATTCCATATTGAGCAAAATGAGCTGGCCAGTTTTTTATCTCAATTATAACGTTAATTTCTGTAAATTTGTGATTCGTCAGGAATTCTGAGAGCCCACATTTATAACCCAACATCCGTACAATAGTCTATCAGATGTCAAACATTTTATTATACATTTTCCCAATTCAAAAATATCTGTTAAACATGATGCAAAAATAAACGTAACCGATTGTCTTAATTTATAGTTTTTATTTTGATAAATTAGATATCAAAATTCGCTGATCATTTTCAACAAAATATTTTTATAAATAACTAATATTTAAAGCGTAGAGGGTAATATTAAGCGGTATCCGGACCATTCATTGTAGGACTATTAATACTTGGTCCATTCATACTAGTTTTATTTATATAATGACAATTCGTCACATTTGGGTCAACCATAGGTTTTTGAAAAAATGTGGGACAAATTTAACTTAACTCTGTTATCCATTTTTATGGCGCCAAATTTCGACATATCATAAATTCCATTGCCATTACTTTTTAAATCAAATAAATTAATTTTTTAAACAAAATTTACCAACTATGACCCACACAACGCACCAATCAACTGAGACTGCGCCAACACAACAAAAAAATTTTATGCGTAGATTTTGTCGGGGGATAATATAAGATGTTTAAAACGACTTACAACGAATGTTGCGAAGGTAACACTTAACATAAAAATTCACAACAACATTATCCATGTTAAAATATTTTTGAATGTGGTCCAACTTCTGTTGGCATATAATTTTATCTCTAATTTGAACGGTATCCGGTCGAATCATCATGCATTAATTCAACCACCGATATTTTCAAGCATTTTCTGTTAATTTTAAACAAAGGGATGATTTTTCAAAGATACTTAACTAGATAGTTTCTAAACTACTGTTAGCATATATTATTTACTTTGACGAAATATGAACAAAAAAACTATTTATCTCTAAAATTCGGCCAAGTTGATCTTCGCCACATTTCCTACAATCTCATATGCAAAAAATAAAATATCTAAACATTTAATTGAATTTTATGCTGAAAAATAGATGTTTTCCATAACTACTCCTCATGGAACTTTTAAAGAAAACAGTTATAAACATAAAATTGGACATTAACGTCACTCATATCAAGAAATTCATTTATGTGTAATACCAGATCCATGTAATTTAATCATTAATGTAAACAAATTTTACATATGAATATCCAAATTTTCTGTTATATTTTTATTGTAACTATTCAAATCTGTTAATCAATAAAATATAAAATGTTACCCGTTTCATATGAAAACAGTTAAGACATAAAAATGGTTACAGATTACAATTACATTGGCATAAATGTAAAATTTCAAGAGTTTATTTCTTAAACTCACGCTAGTGATTTTTGGATGTAATTTTAAAAAATTATTTTAATTTAAAAAATGATATTAAAATGTAATATTATAATTCATTAGAATCACTAATTTCGCAATAAATCTACCCCTTGGTAAACACTATATGGGACATAAAGATAAACTGAAGTTTATATGATTTAAGAAATTGATATGTGTATTCTTTTATCTTGCTTGCAGTCCGATTTTACGAAAATCGAATATACTAGGTATTAACAAAAATGCGTTTTAGCAATT
>JWZT01001061.1:24153-41937 GCA_000827895.1 Thelohanellus kitauei | reverse complement strand
TTTATTATCGAAAACTTTGCCGTCATCTGTTAGTTACTTGAAATGTACATATCTAGCATATATAAAATATAAATACAGAATTAAAATAGAGAAATACGAATAATACGCGAAAATCATATAAACACACATTTTCTGGAAATCTTTGTGATATATCTACGACGCATTAAACAAAAACTTCATTAGTAATTTGGAGAGTAATTAACATGTCAGATCGGTAAAAAAAACTGGTTAGATTAATTTCATATCGCTATTAATGGACAGTACTAATTACGATAAAACTATTCTTTACGTTTCATAAGTTCAAATCAGTCTCAATTCTTTTTGAGATAAAGTACAAACGCATTTTGTTTACATTTAATTTTTTATATTATTGAATATAATATATTGATACAAAACCAACTTTTACATGATGAATGAAAAAATATAAAACAAATTAAATTGTATTAAATGCACATGATTTTTGAAAGAAATATTTTTTGTGTTTTTGCATAAACATTACTTTATTTATTAAGATATGACGTTAATTTATAACCTAAACGTCATAATATTCAAGATATATCTGTCTGAAAGTATGGATTTACTAAATAATTTCGTAAAATGATTTATTTAATATGAATGGAAAATTATCGAATCAGTTTTCATCTTTCATATTTTGAATATTTGATTTTATATGGGCAGACAATTATGTAAATTACTCTCAAAAATTTGTTTGTTTTTAGCAGATTGTTTTGTTCAATATTTGAGTGTATATTCTTAAAACAGATATTATATACTAATATTCATATATTCTTACAATCAAAGAGAGAATATATTAATCGGGTATCGTTTTGATATGTAACAAAGATAAATTGATATATGTATTTAAAAATCTTAAATTCAGATTTAGAAATATATTTGCTTAGATTTATTTATAGATGTCAGTTTCTATTGCATTTAAAATTTAATAACTGTATCCATATTCCAGATTTACATCTGACTTAACAAATACTATATAGTTTATTCTCATGCAGATGCTGGGTTGCCATTTCCCAAATATATGTTCAAAATTTAAAATTGTACAATGTCCACAGATAGCTGTATCGAAATTTTCAAGATATATTCCATCTTTAGTTTCCCAAACAGTATAACATTCGTCAGTATTGTAGCACGTAACGACATCAGGAAAATATATGAGGTCGATGGAGTCCACTGTTAACATTGTACCGTTCACTGTAAAATTCATCTCCATAAAAAATTCATGATTGATATGATCGTCATATTTATATCCATGTACGATAATCTGTTCATTCAATAAACATCATCGGATTTCATCGAAATCGTCTTCGGTATGGGTAAGATAGGTTCTTTGGTAAAAATTATCATGACTACCCGTTGATATATGTATTTACACTAGAATTGGCGTTTGTACTAAATATGATAGATCCATTACAATATAATTGGGTCTAAATTTAACAAATAAATTACATCAAATTCTTTCATTTGATAAGTTAAAACGAACCAATAAACGAGGTGTAATAACATATAAAGAAAATACTGTGAGAATATTGAGCTAATTATCATTTATTATAGTTTGTGTATTTAAATAGTAATATTTTGATGTATATCAGAAAATATTAGTATTACTTGAATGCTACATGTATTTATCAATTACAGAACAAAGGAAATTTTATGACGTATTTCACTATAAATAATACATTTTTTTCATTCTAATTCTTTGTTCTAAAATCGGATAATCATACCAAAATATATTAAAAACACTAAGAGTTGCATAGATAAATTAATGTAGTAAATATATGAGTTTTTATTTCTTCATATTCTGAGAATATAATCATGCTTAAACTCAATCAAGGGATATTGATAATCTTTACTCTACGAAGCATATCCAAATGTCTTGATCAACTATTTTTAATTTTTTCCCAATAAGCTCCAATTTTGTAGATAAAGGATTATGACACCTACTTCTATTGAAACATTTGAATATATACACTGACTTAATTTGGTTGATATCAATAATTCGCATAATGTAACTTTAAGTTAATGAAATATATTTTATTATATATACACCTCTTAAGAACACGTTTGAAAAAATCATTAAAAATTAAAAATGTGTTATTTCTGACTATAGTAATCGCGGAAATTTGTAATATTACCTGTCAGATATTTAAATTTTTGATATCAACAATAGTATTCTTTTCATGATAAATTAGGAATTAACATCAAAATTTAATAGATATTTGATATTGATTATTATTCATAATTTCTATTTAAATAACTTATACAATTACCCACTTGTTGTGAAATAATAGTTTGAAAATAATCTAATAAATATTCATTTTAATCAATTTATATGAATCTAATTATCATGAAATTCTCTTTTTTTAAATAGATATGAAATATGTAAAAATCGAAGGAAATAATTACTTCAAATTCGGGTTTCAGAAATATTTAAAATATTAAATAATAATTACTCATCTTATTATGATATAAAAGTTGGTTTTCCTTGAACATATGAATAAAATTTTAACACAAAACAATATCTGACGCAACTGTTTACATACATGTTATCGATTAATCCAGATACGTTGGTAATTATTTTTTTTTTATTCAAAATACATTTTAGCAGATAAAATTGGAATATTATAACCACGGTCAAGCTATTACCATAAATTATTGAATAAAGTATCGAATTAATAAGTATGAAGGAATAAAAAACTGCATATCCGTTACGATTTACAAAACATATGTGTAGATTAACAAGAATATATCATAAATATTGGGCATTCGTGAATATTCTAAAATAAATCATATTTGTTTAATGACTTAACCAGAAATACCGAAGCTAATACTTAACATTATTTCGAGTGATTAATATCTTTATCTTGAAAGATATATATTTATTACGCATAATATATATAAAAAAATTAACTGTTTATTACAAAAAAATTGAACATGGCCTCAAATTCTGTACAATCAATATAGCTATTTATATCTATCATATCATTTTCTACTCTCTTTACTCTATCGTTATTATTACAAAATTTACATGTAATAGATATAAAATTGTATCTCTTTTTTCATGTTGTGGATGTTGATGTTCTGTATTTGATTTATCCATTTTTAAAATCTTATAAAATTTAAGGTATTTTAGCGACGTGACACGCATCACCACGTGATATTGACGACAAAAGCAGAGAAACGACGAGAAAAGATTAGAAACTCTTAACATATCTAACATAGATTAGCATCTATATTGGTGACCACTCAAGAATCAACGCCGACACCAATGTCATCTCCCTAAAGCTTATCACGTTCTGGACGAATCAACCCGATATTTGGTAAACTCAGACCGAAGTTCCGTTCGCTCTCAGAAAGATTTTGACGACGCGACCAAATTCCACTATGTGGTAGCAGCTATCGACCTAACTACTGCCTCTCCGCTGTTGGACAGTCTTTAGAACGTCCCAGCTAACATTATATACCAAAGACTCAAAGGCTGTCTTATAAAAGTATTTGGACTAGACAGACGCCGTAGAGATGCCCAACTTCTCGATCTCAAGGAATGTTCTAATCGAAAGCCGTCTGCTATCCTTGCTGAAATGTGGTAACTTTCTGGCGAGCATACATCATGCGTGCTCTTCAAAAGATGTTTCTACGCCAGCTGCCAGCAGACATCCGTAAATAGCTCGCACATACGGATTTCACGGATTTTGATATTCTTAAAGAATACGCGGAAGAAATTTGGCAAACTCATTCTCCTAATTCCTCTATCGATGCTTTTAAGGCAGGTATCTCGAAGGTGCACATGCCTCCACGACTTCCAAAATCTGACGCATCTCTTGCTTTGACGATCGATGCTTCCGCCGCAGCAGTTGGTGCCGTTTTTGGAGCAATACGTCGATAAATCAGGGAAACCAATGAGTTTTTCAGTAGAACTGTCAAACCAACTAAAACGGTATCGATCGACCGGCTCATGGTGGCGGAACTCGATGAGGATAAGCGAGACCTTATACACAAACCACGACCAGAGGACGCTCTCACAAGCTAACTCACCTCGTTAATTCAAAGCAAAACGACCCATGGCTACTTCCAAAGATTGTTGATGGTAACGTTGCTGCTGATTTGGGTAGTGTAGCGACGTGCCACGCACAACCACGTGATACCGACGACGGAAGCCTAGCAACCTCGAAAACGCATTAGAGGCAATTAATATATCTAACATAGATTAGCATCAATAGTATCACATAGCAAGAAATATATGGTTTTTACGATCTGTTATTTATTATCTAGAAAATATTCTGAAACCATGTGAAAACAAATTTTAATTAACCTTGTTTATCGATAAAATTATTGATTTTGTATATAAATTCATCGAATATTTCGATAACGGCATAATATTTATCAATATTTATGATCAGTTTTGTTTAAATTGGGTAAAAAAAATATACGAAAAAAACGTTTTGAATTAAAAGCCGCTAACATCCTTTCTAAATAACATTATATAATACGTGCACTCGTTATCAGTTGACAATATTACATTTGATGTTTTTTTTTGAATATATATGAGACTTATACAAGCAATCATGTTGCAAATGTAAAAGATAATTTACCATCTTTTTTCTTTAAGAAGAATAAAAAATCAGGATAGCCTAATATTTAAACCATTTTGGATGTTAGAAACTGAAAATATTTACACAAAATCATAGAAGAAAAACTGAAATGTGTAATATTGAAACATGTGATCATACCCATGTTAATTCTTTTTTGCTTATCAAATTATTTCGATGACCTTAACCGATTTTGGCTATATTCTTAGTATTCAGACATTTTTAAGACGAAATATATATCGATATGATATCTAAACATTAAAATATATTCGTTTTGTTTGCAAATCTGATACTTTTTTTTGAATTTATTTCATTGTGAAATAGAAATAAAAAACTATTTCTATTTTAATATAAATGTGTTGATATTAAGCATCAATTTCTCAATAAATTATGTTTTGAAAAAATACAATTGAGAAATTTATGGTATAAATAAAACAATATATTTTTTACCATTTATTAAATGTATTGAGCCACAGTGTTAGTTTTTTTACAAAATTGGTACATTCTATGTGTATTTACAATACTGGAACCTTGACGCATAAATTGTTAAAAATTGATAAGTGATATGAAATACTTTTTTTTGAGGACATTAAAGGCAAATTTAAACAAATCGTAGATTCTGATGCTATATATATTTTCTGTAACGATGGTATCGTATTCGTTATCTGGTCTTCTTTAAATATAAATTAATAACTGAGTATGCTTGATACACAACCATTAAAATCACATAGACGCAGCTGTATTTCAAAAAAAATTTATTTCATCATATACATATTCTGAAAAAGATCCACAATTGATTACAATGAAACAATATATGAATGATACAATTTCACATATACTCAAACAAATTATATAAATTAACTTATTTTATAAAAATACCTCACCAAATTTATTATCTAATGTTCAGATAATTATGTTTTTATACTTCATTTAAATAGAACTTATTGGAAACAACCTGCTGCTATTTAGTATTTTTCACGAACCTATGCTATCATTTGCATAACGGAAAAAATCAATCAACAAATTAGAATTTAAAAACTTGTTATTTTGCAAAGGCGTATCCATATATCTATAATCTCTATTATATAACATTATAATATTTACAAATTACACCATTTCCCTACAAAAAACCTCATGATTCTATGATTAAATTCAAAGATTCAAACAATACATTTATTCAAATATAAAATCAAATTAATAAAGATAATATCTCTTATTGTGTTAGAATTTGGCTTTAAGAATCTCTTCTGAAGAGAGCGCAGTCGTTTACTGCTATATATTGACGTTTAACTACATCAATTTATCACTGTCTGATGAAAACAAAATTCAATATCTGAATATTTTTATGTCCACATTAAAGGTCGACATTTTTGTACTGAAAAAGCTGTAAACTCATTCTTCAGAATCTGAGGAATGATAAAGATAATTATTTCTTTATAATATTTCAAAGTTACAATATACTATATCGTACATAAGTATATTCTAACATGTAAATCTGTCTTTATATACAAGGTTTATAATCTATCATTTAATTTGTGTAAAATATTTGACGATTTATATAAATTTTTTAATTTTTTATCATCATTTGGTGATACAAATAGAAAATTTTTCTGTTTTATCATATTATATTAGTCATTGTAAGAATTCAACCAGTTTGCATTATTAAATCATTCTGTAAGATTCAATATTAGTGTTTCCTATGAGTAATATTTGTAATTAATTTTTCATATTTTAAAAACGGCTCTTCCATAGTGTAGAGAAAATAGAATGTATGACGAGATATATGTAATCAAACCCTTGTATCGTTATTTAACGTGATATCGCGTATTTTCTCAGTGATGATGACAGTTCAAAGAAGTAGTTGTCGTGTAAACATCATTGATAAAAAAAAATATTTGAGCAAGTTTAAATGAAATAATATGTTTTCGGGGATGACAGAGAATCCTTATTTATAGAAGCCAACATGTCAGTTTTATTTTTGACACCTATGAAGTTATGTAAATATAAAACGCTTAATTATTAAAACTAATATACCATTATCTTTATGTATTTATAATATTTCCTATAATTATAAAACATACTATCAAATAAAAACATATCTTTTACATACTCTTTATGACATAAATTCATATTGTGGTTAAAAACCAGATTAATGAACATTGATTAATTATCATAATCAGTTATTTATTCTCGAAAAATGGTAAAAAAAAATCAAATATTAACATAATCAAAGAAATTAATTATATACTTATTAATCAAGCCTAACAATCGAAAAGCTGATTAGATGTAGCCATAGAAATTAGATAAATATTAAAAAGGAATTACACTCTACAAAATATAATTATATGAAAAAAAACTACTTCTGTACACACGAATACATTTTTTAATTTTTACACATACTTAACAATTAAAAATATATTTAAAATGTTCAATATACAGGATTTTGTTCAGCATCAGTTGGTATATATTCAAATCAATATACTGCAAGGTAAATTATATATTCGATATTAACACTTTTATAAAATAACGACGAATGTTTATATTGGTTCTCACCATGTCAAAATTGTATGTAGCACGAAAGGTTTAAATTCATAATTGTAATGGTAAATGCAAATTTAAATCCTTTTGAGATTGTGTTTCGGAGTACTCATGGCAAAATCATTTATTTTATATTTTATTAAAAATTTTCAATTTTTCGATTGAGATATTTTCTTAAGAAAATTCAATTAAGAAATAAATATTTTGCCATCTAAATTCCAAAATTAATATTAATAATAAGTGATCAGACTATAAATGTAGGATTATAAAAATAAATAGATTTATTACTATTCCATAATTCATTTCACAAAGCATGTAAACATTTGTAGATTTTGAAATATTTTCATCATAACAAAAATTAAACCTCACTACTTTTACGTTACAAAAACACAGAGATTTGCTCAAAATATGTAGCCTGATGGTAATAAATGAATATTTACAGGTATCGGTTATTTCCTGACTACAAATAATTAGTTTGATAAAAAGATATTAAACCTTTTGTTTTTATACAAATAGTTCTTATTAATGATCAAAATACAACTCATTGTTGAATTTTATAGATCTGGCTTTTATAGATGTGTGCTCTAAATACGTAAAATACGATGTCTATCACTAAGACTTCATCGACTGAATACTATCATTTTCATATGTATTTTAAGAATAGAATACACTTAGACAAATATTGAGTCTGATGTAATTTGATCTTTCGTAAAAATTTTTCAATTCTGTTAGATGAAAGTTGTCTGGTATATAGTAATACAAATTTAATTTATGAAATTCTTTTGATTAATTAAAATATTTAATATTTATAACTGAATATATATTATTATCGACATAACAGTTATCACCAAACTGTATATAATCCAATTTGTAGTGTTATTTTTGTATTATTGATTAAATTAATAATTTCATATGTACTTATAAATTTAACTAATAGATTTTCAAAAATTCAGTTGTAACTCACAATGCAGCCTCATCTATATTCTCTAAATAGTATTGATATTCAGGGTTTGATTTATTTTACCCAATACAAAATAATCTATTCTCATACGGATGCCTAGTAGTTTGTTTCGAAATATACAATCAAATTTAAACATTCTGCAAGATGAATACATAAACCGTACTTAAAATTTAAGTAAATTGTTCGTTATTACATTCAGAAACAGTCACTTAAATTAGTTATTATTGTAGCACTTAAGAACATTCAGACAATACATGAGATAAATGAATCGACTTTTACAATTCCATGCCACCTGTATAATTAATCTGTATTAAGAATTAATGGTTTATATGCTGATTGTGTTCATATCGATTAACAACAATTATCTCATCGAATAAACACCACAGTCTTCCATCCGAAATTTTCTCGATATGACTGCTATAGGTTATAATAAATAAATAAGTAATCATATCCCTGATATATATCCACTAAAATGGAGATATGTACAAAAGAATGATGACCCATTACAATATTCATTCATCTTATTTTAATTATTAATTTATATTAAATTTCGTGCGTGGAATAAATGAATATAAACTAACAAATAGAAATTAGTGACATGTAAAGACAGCATTGTTAAATTAGTAAGTACATATCCTAAATTATTGTTTCAATGAATGTCATAATAGCTTTTATATCATTTTTAAATAATTATTATTGATTTTGTTTGAAAATCAAAAATACAAAATGTTGCAAATCAGAAAATTTTTGGTATAATTGAATGATAGATGTAAATAGGATTTATAATATAATAACTTTTTGTAATCTACACAATCTCCTGTTTGGAATTTCAAATATTTACTCATGCTTGCTATTCATTCATAATAAATTTTCTATGGATTGATCCCGTACTGGTCCTTTTTTTAATGAAATAACTTGGAAATTAATAAAAGAATTATTCATATAAAGGCTGCCTTTTGAATTTAATTTTAATTTACACTCAGCAAGTACTCTGACATCCTTCCGATTTCGAATTTTTTTGACAAAAAAAGATTCGAAATTTCTAAGAAGTTTTAAAGGGATAATTCTTCTGATGTTTCGTGTCACTTTAAGAATCCAAGGATAATCATTTTTTTGGAAATTATCATAAATCTGGTAAGATATCTGAGAAGAACTGTTGTAAATATTCAAACCTTATTTTATAATACGTTCCTACTTTGAAGATAGTATCTCATTATCGTTAACTGGAGCTTGAAAATGTTAATATTGAGACATTTATACAATCAACGCTTTTCGGAAATCTCGAGTGTCAACTCTGTTTATTTCATCCTTAATGATAACAATGAATCTCAATTCGGTTGATGTTTCGAAGTAAATTTTTTCAAAGTTCGAATTGAGTTCTTGTAAAACTATGAAAAATTAATGATTAATTAACTGAAAATATGGAACATGAAGTGATAAACAGAAAATATATTTATTAGAAATATATATTTTCATTTTAAGATATAAATCTAAAATTGTCAACGTTCATGCAAACCTATAAAGTTCTAAACAAATATCATTATATAAAAATGATAATTTTTATTTACATTAAAAGCAAAAAATCATTGAGTGCTCTCTTCACCCGTTTGACATCGTAATCTTACATATTTTCGAATCAATAAATACTTTGCAAAAATGAAGCCCCATATGAAATGAACCATATAATTACGCAAAATTTAAAGAATAGATTTTAATTCTTTTGCTTTCGCCAGCATATTTTTTTTGAATTTACGTTGCGTCCGAAATGGGAATCGAAATCCATGAATATAATATAGGGTTTTACTCTTAATTGGCGTTTGTCTAGATCGAATATGCAGACGTAGATTTAGCATTATAAGGTAACCACCACTGAAAAAACAGTGACAGAAACATGTGACTGGACAAACGCAAAAATGTAGGAGATAGACGATAATTTCATCGGCAAACCCTGTATAGGTTGTAAAGTTTTATTTGTATAATAATTTGTATGTTGAAGAAAAATTATTCCCCTAATTTTATTATGTTTTTATAATATATTCGTTATCTAGATGTTTGATGGGAAATCTCATACACGCGGGCATGATCGAGCTCTTATTCCTCTCCGTTTATTCCGTCAAAATTATGAGGGAGATACAAAACAGATGTATCGAAAAGGAACGTATACTAATTTTAGTCACAACACCAGCATTCCAACTGATTAAAACACACATTAGAAGCTACAAGCCATGAATTTATTTAGTCCGACCTTCGTATGATTAAGTTTAATTGTATCGATTTGTAAGGGTAAACTGATATTTTTTCTCAAAATCCAAATATATATCGTATATCACCATTTCATACCGATAATATTGAATTGCACTATTAAAATTAATTACTTTGCAATTTTTTATATCAATTAACATGCTGTAATCAATCGAATCCGACTCAAAAAAATGCATAAAAATTTAGGTAAAAAGTAAGAATATAATTGTTCGAAATCTTGGTAAACTTTTCCGATAACTATTTTATCATTTTATTCAGGAATTACCGAAAATTTGCTGAGTATTATTGAAAAAGGTTATTAATAAACTAGACATTAGCTCACGGCTTAATATTAAATTTCTATATTTAATCCGACATGCGATTTGAACCACGAGGTATTAATTGGCCCTATTCTTCTTAACAGTGCCCACCCTTGATCTACATTAAAAAATATTATAAACGTGGAAAGAAAAAATTCCGTTTTATAAATAAATATTAAATTTCCAAATGATACCGAAAAGTTTTTTGAATTCATATTTATTGGTATCGTTCATTCTAATAATATATAAAATGTAGTTCTATTTCTAAATGTGTAATATTTCAAACGATAAAACAGATATATTTCGGAAAATATTTATCTTATATTTATTGATGATTCCCTTAGGCATCATATTTTCATCAATATTTATCTAATTTAAACACTCTCTAATTTTCAGTTAAAATTAATTCTTTCAATTATGAGGAGTAAAAATATTTAGTAATATTTCTTAAATGTGAATTTATTTCAGTTATCATTTGCAAATAAACGATGAAATAAAATTCAAACACGAGGCTAATAAGAAAGAATACAAAAAAAATTGTTGCTTTTTTTGTATATATTAGACATGAAAAATCTTGATACAAATTGTCAAAGTGAAGATGCAATTACAATATATATATATGCTAAATCGATGTTTTAACCTTAAAAACTAAACAAACTTTAATATGATCTCACAAAATGCGACCAAAGAATATTAGGATATATCAATGAATGTACCTATGAAGAATTAAATTTCCGAATTCGTTCTAAATGCAGATAATAAAATCTTATAATCGTTCAAAACCCTAAAATAATAAGACAGATTTTACATTTTTAAACAATTTAAAAAATTAATATAAAAACTTATCCATAAGAACATAATTTGTCGAAAGGTACTGTTGTTCCTAGATTTGTAATCGATGATGCAGGATCGGTAAATGAAAATTTAGACAATTTGAAAATTAAATCGTTCCTTTTCAATTCAAAGTACATAAAACTTAGCATATACATTGACTTTAATTATATGACTCATTTGTTATCGCCCTTAAGAATTGAAATTTATAAAATCGTGATTTCATGATTAAAATGTATTGGTTTTACTGCATTTTGTCACCATTTTTTGAACATCTGTCTATTTTTAAACCGTAGGTATTTTATGTTTCTAAAATTTAGTCATACAATTTCTGAAATAACAGACTGGGTTTACGATATTTTTTTGTAAATACAGTAATCGAATAAATCTTCAGCATTATATCGCTGTTATCGACGTCGCTAAAAAATGATAGATAAAATTATGTAAATATAATTCGTTGAATGATGCATAAAGTGTATCATTGCTTGAAATTTTCAATGAATTAATACTCTTCATCATTAAAACGCAAACCTCTAATTGTGTATAACGTTTTTCTCTCAATTACGATATAACGAATACCAAAATATAAATCATTTCAACTGAGTATATTTGATATTTAATCGTAAATTTACTGCTTCTTCAACATGATTTGTTTATATGTATACGATCTTATAAAAAAAATCTATTAGAATTTTCATCAATATTCATATAAATAAAAATGATCAAAAACGACTGTACTTGTATTATCAGCAGACAATTCAAGTATTTTGATCCAAAATGATCTGAATTATACATTTTTCGTGATATTTTAATATCTTATATCATTTTCATTTGAACCACGTCTTTAAAAATTTAGAAAAGTCACTTTAATTGATATAAGTATAATTGTAAATTAAAAAAATGTATTGAAATTCTTTGGTTATCGAAATTAAATCGCATTTGAAATTTTAATAGTATTTTGACATTTAAATAACAATTGGTATGTTACCTAATTTCCATGTCTCCATATTAAATTTTATACCGCGTTCTCAAATCAATTTTATATTTTTGCGGAATTAATTTCAGTGATATATTGAATGCCTACGCATTTCGTCGAAAAAATAATCTCATACTACAATAAAATGGTACGTTTCATCTCCAAATGTTTTCATTCAAGAAGAATCTTTTTAAACAGGATTCTTTTACTTTGGGCTATGAGACTTTTATGGCTAACATTTACATGATAGATTTTAACTATATAAAAACAAATATTGGTTTATTATAGATATTAACACATAATAATAAAAATTTATGCTTTTAATATCAAGTTATTTTGAAATTGTTCCAATAATAATTAAATAATAAACATAAATATAGATTAGGCCTTTTTTTCTATATAACTTGTCATACCAAAAATGATAACGGCATTAAATCATAGGTTAACAAAATTTTATCCTTACTATAATAGCGATAAATTAATGAAAAAATCACTGGAATATTGGCAGATAATAAAGAGGTATAGACAATCTTATTTGTGATAATAATATTCATAAAATTATATCGAAATTCATGAAATGTTTAGGATTATCATTGACATATTACGATATGTATGAAGACAATATGAATTTTATAAGCTTTAAAAAGATTCAGGGAGTTAATGGAACTCATATAACATAAACATTAAATTAACAACAAATTTGAAAAACTTAATATGGTATCAAACGTTGACATTCGCTTTACTTTAGGTATAAGAACTTTATATAGGTAAAATATCTTCTTTTTAATTATTCTTTATTCTCATCAACTTTGCTGGTTTTTCAACATTTTTATATGTGGACCCCAATAAAAATCATCGACTTGCACCACCGTTTTAATTGAGAAATTTGCCATGTATTAAATATTATTTTTGTTTAATGATGAAATATTGATTGCACGATCAGTTTAAATTTGAATTTTGATTATGTTCGATGTTTCTAAGTTGATTTGAAAACATTTAATTTCAACGAAAAAAATTTAAATAAATGTAATTACCTGAAGAATTTCTTCATAACAAAATTAATTACTTTTAAGTTTCTGAATACTCAGGTTTAAGTTTGAGACGATGATCATTTTTTCTTTATTATTCGCATATTGTTTATTAATAAATTTTCTAAATAAATTTGAATATATTTAACACACTAAACGCGAGATATATCATGAATTATCATGTTAGTACTTACAAATTCACGCAACATATCAATATTTTGCATGTTTGATAACTGACAGAATTAATGTTATTACGATCATAATTTGTTTTGAAGCAATTTATTATCTACAGAAAAGTTTAATAAACGTTTTCTGTGTAATATCATAAGCGATAGATATTTTTTTCACTTTATTAATCATGATGTGTCTTGTTAAAAACAATGTATTGATTAACATTGATCTTCCGCTAGAAATTTATAGATTTTTTTAAAAATAATAAATCGATTTTCCATAATATGTCCACAATTATTTTTATAGATTAATTATACCATAAACAGATGGATTATTTTTACAAACTTTATCCAAAATAACTGATGAAAATATATAAAACCAGGTTTAAATTCTACTAATGATCTCTAAAAAGTAAATTTATCGTTCAAACATTACGATAATAACAAATATAATTTTTCAGCATTATTCTGTTTGTATCCAAGATTTATAGATGTATATAATGCCCATATAAAATGTATATAATATTTTTGGATAAGACTATATTCATTCTAAATAATTTATTCATTTTATACCGAATATTTTGTTTAATTTTCATTGAATTATCTGGCAAATTAAATTCACAAGACGAAGTTATATACGATCCTTAAAAAGTTTTCAGAAAATAAATCGTCGATTAAAAACAGGATATATCCTAAATCAAGATTCCATTCAAATTTTACGGGTTACCATTATGATTTAAACGATCTTGAATAATCAATGTTAAATATGATAAAAAATACTAATGATGCATTGTTTTATGATTTATGTTCACGTCTTTGTTAACTAAGAATATTATTCTAAATATATCTAAATAAATAATTTTTTATCTCAATACCTATTGCAATCTGTTAAAATTTATTAAAAAAAATATATACTCGATGCATGATGATTAAAAAAATCTAATGCATAAACAAAGCATATAGAATGTCAAGACCATGAAAAAATAGACAAATAACTAGTACTGTACCACGAGTACATTTTTTGATAAAGATTAATCGTTAGATTTAAATAAATGATCGCAGTTAGCGCGATTATACGGATGAAATTTGATAAATTTTCACCAATAATTGTCAACTGCATGTATTAAAGAAACTGTAATATAATCAAATATTTTTTTGAGATATATTTTTTACAATTATAGGATATTTTTTATATCTGTTATTGCGCTGTCCCCTTTCAATTTTTGTGTTTCTTCTTTAAAAACTTTATATGAATCTTTTTTTTTACAATTCGGTTTTGATTTGACTCAATTTGAATGGTTGAAAGAAAAATTATGGAAACATAAAATCACACAATGAAAATAACTTAGGAATATATGTTTTTTAATTTTTGAATAGATTTGGTGTTTTTAAAGATTTGATATTAACCATCGCAACGTTCTCATGTTATCGTAGGTTGCGCTTAATGTTAATCATTTGAATATCTCAATCACATTTTCGGACATAAAGAATTTTTTGTAAAGTCTCAACTAATAAACAAGCTCATCGATTGGGTATACGTTCTCTTTATAACGGTCGTAAATATATCCTATTTGGTATCAGCTCGTGTGAAAACAATCTTCGCATGTTGAGGATTAGTGAAATCTAACTCCATACATAAAAGCATTGCCCCTTGTATTTGTTGGTGTGTTTGAATTAATGCATTGAAAATAGTATCAAATATATCTACAAATAATTCTCCTTAATACAACAATCATGATGATTTCTTTGTGCACTACGCCTTGTCTTCTCATTGCACCATACACAGGTGTATTATTATATCTGATGTTTTGTAGCCTAAGAACCGGTTTAGTATCTATTCTCAATCCACTTTTTTTTGATTTCATTTAATTATAACAATAGATATTTATGGTTATAATGGTCAAATGAAACAGACAGGGTTTTCCATCAATTAGATCTTTTTCAACTCAAGTTGTTATTTTTGACGATACTCATTTGAAGTAGTTTTAATATAAAAAATTACAGCAAAATTGATTGACACAAAAATAATTTGAGTCAAAAAATACCAATTTAATTGAAAACCATATAAATTATAAGATTCCTAAACAATAAAAAATTCAACCAAAGCAGTTATTTGAGTTGGCTTTTAGAAATTCTTTTTATATTATATTATTATTTGACTAAATTGAACCGACTTAATCGTAGATTTTATTCGCAGAAAAATCAAATTGGCATTAAATAACTGTAAGCCAGCTATTCAGGGATAACATATTGATGAATGTATTGAAGGAAAATCAAACTCTATTTTTAGTTGTTATGTATCGTGAAGAAGAATATATAGTTAGCTTGAAACAATAGTCGCATGGGTCCAAACGCATTTCTAGCCATCACGGCAATGTCAAGATAAGAACATCAACGTTCCTTCTAACACAGCGATAGACAATCAAAGACATAAACCTACAGATTTGATTTATACCGACGGAATGTAAGATTATTATTAGATTTTGCGCCTAAAAATTCATAATCACTATTCGACAAATCCCAGAAATATTTCACCTCAGAATGTAGTACAGAAGACTGAGTTATAAATAAAAAATATATTTACAAATATTACAATGGTTGTATAATTCTTACTAAATATTGTTAATTTCACGTTTTGTCACACGTTTAAGATTTTAAAAGCGAAGATCAAATTTTGAACTAAGTTTAATCGACAATATGTTCATATTTTCAAGGCACGTGATAAATGTCAATAATTAACGCACTTTTGAATCAGATAGCCAATGTAGGATCATCATCGGTAACCATGATACACAGACAGAGTCATGTTTCTATTTGAACCTAAGATACAACACGACAAGCAGCACTCGCCTGCAAGCATTCAATTGCCTTATGGCATTTTCCAAGCATGATTTAAAAATGCGTAGCTTTTCCCATTCAGCATAGGTGAGAAATGACAAACAGTGATTCTTAAGTGATGAATGTTATATAGCGATGACTACCTTTTAAATTTCACACAGGACGTTCTATTATTTTAAAATTTTAATTCTAAACAGTATTTGAACCATGAATCGGCATTTTTTTTGTATTAAACTGTGATTTCATCCCATCTAGCTCTGTACGGTTTTCATAGATATGCTGATAATATCCAACAATTTTCCGAGACTTTAACAGATATGCTTACATTCAAGATAATTTTTTACGAGTCTTAATAGACATTTGAATTAATGGGCTATATTATGCATGTGAAGAAACCGAACAAATCCCAAAGGAACATTTCACTTTCCGTTAATTTTCATTGTAAACGGCAATTTTTTATTAAGATATTGTTAATCATCTGCCAATGACTTGAGGTGTACAGCGTTAGCACAGATAAACTATCAAAAAACAGCATTTATGGCGAGATCCAGTAATAATAATCAACTAAAACAATATACACGATGTTTTCATAGTATCTTTGTAAAGTATACATATAACGCATTAACAAACAAAAACTTCATATTGAATTTTGAAACTTTTAAATATGTCAGATCGATAAAATAGTGATGAGATTAAATTCTTTTCACTTAATGGTTATTAATGGACAGTATTGATTACGACAAAATCATTCTTGACGTTTAGGAAATTTAAATCAGGCTCCGATACAGTTGAGATAAAATACATAAAAATTTATTTTAAGTAATATTTTGTTAAATTATCCAATTATATATAAAGAAAAAACAAACCACATTTTACACAATGGACAATATAATAAGTAGAAAATGTGTTAAATTCTATTATAGGGACATGAATTTTGGCAGATAAATATGTTTTGTGATTGTTATAAGAACCTTACTTTGTATATTAAGATTATATAATTATGCAGAACCTGTAGGTGATAACCTTCTGGAATTATTTTTCAGAATATATGCATTGAAGAATTTCATAAAATGAATCAGTGTATGAATTTAAAGGCAAATGAAAATTATCCCATCAGTATTTAACTATGATATTATGTAATATTTGACCTATAATTTGACAAAAATGTGTTTGAAAACAATCATAGTAATTTTTTAAATGATGAGATTCTTTTTTTAAATAATGAGAGGATGTATTAAAATTCTTTAATTTATTCTCGATACGTATTCTTAAAAATA